>WNWK01053413.1:0-11876 GCA_009830355.1 Cherax destructor | reverse complement strand
CACTTAAATATGGAGGACTCTTTAAAACAGTCGACGAGCAGGGACGGCGCCATTGTAAACTGAAAGAGCATGCCTTTTATATTTAAATCCCCCGGGGCAGTGTTCCCCCAATTCTAATGTTCGACCCCTCATCACATTTGAGTACCTAAATTGCCCCCGGGATTTGAAGGGGACCTGTTCCATTAACCTGCAATCTGCACTAGCAAAAACAATGAGTCGTTAGTTAAGAACATTAGAACATAAGAAAGATGGAATACTGCAGCCGGCCTACTGACCCATGCGAGGCAGGTCCATGTAACTCCCCGGAGTTACATGGACTACCTGGAGTTAACCCTCTCCAGGTAAACTCCAGGTAGTCAGGTCACTTCTACTTAAGCATGGAGCACTGCATAAGATCTAGTAGCAGAAGCTGGTCCGATCCAATTCACACCCACCCACTCATGTATTTATCTAACCAGCATGTGATCCAGGAATTCCAGCGGAACAGTCATTCACGGTGACTCAAAGTTAACGATAAGGACAACGTATGTATTATCACTTCAATATGGAGGACTCTTTAGACAGTCGACGAGCAGAGACGGCGCCATTGTCAACTGCAAGAGCATGCCTTTTATACTCCAGTAGCCCCGGTGCAGTGTTCCTCCATTCTAATGTTCGACACCTCATCACACTTGAGTACCTCACATTGCACCTGACTGAATGACCTGATCTCACCACCTATATAAGCCAACCTCTGGTGACTCGTTTCTCAAGTCATCAAGATTGTGAACATCATCGTCTTACAGATACACATCACAGCACAGATGAACCATGCCAGTCCAAGGACTCAGCACTAAAAGGCGCTACTCATGGAACAACGAATCTCAGGGCACCTTGGAGGAGGTTCAAGCCCCCCCATAAGGTCAAGGATCATCCGAGTGGCGGGGATACTGCCATAGAGCTGAACTCCCCATCGGTCCAGACAACGGTGCCGGGGCCTGCCCAGGATCCCAGCCTGGAGGATCCTGCCTCAGATGGGGCTGGGGAGTTTACCCTGGTGGTCAGGGGAAGGAACCGGTCTGGTGCGCTCAGACAGTTAGTTCCTTCAACAGGTTTATATTCCCCACCTACGAGATGGTGAGGGAGTTGGAGACAGCAGTCCCCTCCAGCAAGCTCAGCTGCGAAATCACGCTCAGGGGAGAGATCCTGGCCAAGCCTCGGGACGAGGATACATACGTCAGCATCAAGACCATGGCTTCTCAGAACCCAGGGATAAGGGAGCTCTTTGCCCAGGACAAGGAGAGCAAGGGGTTGTCGAGCACGTCCCTTTGCCCATCCCAGCAGAGCGCTTCCTCGAAGTGCCCAACATATCCAAGGCCGAAAGACTAACTACGAGAATCAACAAGGCACCGACTCGGAGCGTATTGATCCACCACAGGGGGCCCCTTCCTGCCCACATACACCTAGGAATGTGGGAGAAATTCAAGACCCGGGCCTACATAGATGGCCTGCTCCAGTGCTACAATTGCCAGGGATTCAACCACATTGCAGCCACCTGCCAGCATGTGAAAAATTGCGGGGTCTGCAGCAAGCAGCACGACTCCAGGGACTGCATAGCCCTGCTCAGGCAGAACAACCCCGAGATTCAACGCCCAGAGCCCAGATGTGTCAATTGTGGGAAGAGGCACCATGCCTGGAATCGGAGCTGTCCTGCTATAACGCAGCGGTGGCAACAGATACGGCAGCAGCACGCCCCTACAACGACCACAGCAAAGCCCAACACTCGGGGCCCCCAGTAGCAACAGACAGGGTCGACGACCAACCAATGGAACACTCAGCAGCGGCCACCAGGGACACACATCACAGCTTCCCAGAGCCAGCCCACGACCTACAACACCGAGTTCCCAATGCTGGGCTCCTGCCAGACAGAACAAGGTACAGCTCCCAGCACGAACCAGGGTGGCCAACGACCCGGACAAGCGCCAAAGCCTCAGAGAAAGCAGAATCGTGGGACGAACAAAGCCCGGCTCAGGGATGCTGCGCAAGGGGCTGGGGCCACACGGCAACAGACCCCGCCGACCCACCAGTGGAGCCCCCCAATGCAAAGTCAAGACGTCCCCGTGAGCAAAGAACGAAAACCTTCACGGGCCAGCCAGATCGCCCAGAGAGCAGTGCAGGCCTACACAGCAGAAACTCAGTCAATGGTGGATACAGAACAGCAGCCCCAGAGCCCAATCGAGACACCAGCAGCCGCCTCGACCCTAGCGATGGGGAACCGGACTCCAAGAATGCCAGCTTCACCTCGATGATCATGATCATCACGGAGTGCATTTCAAACCTGCTCCCGTCTATGGTGGACCGGGAGAACTGCAGAGAGCTCCTAGGCACCCTTTTCAGCTTGGTTCTGCTGGACCCGAAGTCGTCAGCAAAATTGCAGGAACATCTCGGCAGGGTCTTCGAGTCCACAATCAAGAGGAGACAGGAAATGATGACTCCATCAAGGGAGTCCATGGACGAGCAGGAGTGGATGGAGTCAGACAGTTACCAATATCTTGGTATATGGATTGACAGCCAACTCTCCTTCCGCAAGCAGGCAGAGCATGTCAGGGAGCGTGCCATGCAACGTGTCATGGCCATGCGTGCCATGGCCAATCCTAGGACTGGTGCCAGCCACGATATTCTCCGGATGTTCTATGTGCAGGCGGTGCGCTCGCTAGTCGACTATGGTGCAATCATCCTGGCCCATGCTCATCCCTCATGCCTCAAGCGCCTCAGCGTTGTACAAAATGCTGCGGCTCGGGTCATGCTGGGGGCTCCGGGCTGGACGAACACAGTGACTCTGAACAGAGAGGCCCAACTGCAGCCCCTAAGTGACAGGATCGCCCTTGTTGCTGCCAGGAGGTTGGCCAAATTTGTCCAGCTACCGGGCAGTGAGCGCCTGCTGAGAGACCTCCTTGACCGTCAGCGAGGCGACTTTGCAGGAGGCCGTGTCTGACTATGGTTGTGGTCGGCTGCGGAAGTGACACAGGAGCTCCTGCCTATGCCGCTCCTCGAGGACAAGAGATGCGACCGGCCAGTCGATGGGTACACCGTGCCACCGCCATGGGCACCAGAACCTGTCGTAATCCACCTTGCAAACCTGCCAGCCAGCAAGCGTCACTGTCCACAGCACGTGCTGCAGCGGTGGGCAGCTGCAAGCATTGCTGCAGCGGAGCATCCCGGGTGTGCAGTGTACTACACTGATGGATCAAGAGACCCTGAGGCCGGCCGCACGGTTTCCGGGATATATCACTCCTCCCTAACGGCCGGCTGGCGCCTCCCAGACCACTGCAGCATCCTACAGGCAGAACTCCACGCCATCCAGAGGGTCATCCAACATGCGCTCCTGGAACACCACCAACCTCCAGTCATCCACGTTGACTCCAGGGCGGCGATACAGGCCATCATGCATAGGGAGCCCAAGGATAACATCCGGCTCCTCACCGCCATCAGAAGAGACCTACATTCACTTGATGAGCAGGGCCGGCAAGCAACAATCAATTGGATACCAAGCCACATCGACCTTGCTGGGAATGATGCGGCAGATTTGGCGGCTAAGTCTGCCACACTTGCGGCCCAACCTGCGACTACAATTGCCATTAGCCGCAGGCAGGTGCACCTGGGGGCAGCTTCGGCAGCCAGACGCCCACTACCAGCACCGGGAGCATCTCGGAGCCGGCACTGGTATGACAGAGCGACACGTAGGGAGCCCCCACCAAACATGAGGAAACTGAACAGGGAGCTGCAAGTCAGCGTCCACCGCCTGCGCCTCAGCTACCCTACTGCAAAGAGCCTCATCGAACGCATGAGTGAGGAGCTTTGCCGCCACTGCTGACCGGATGGTTCCAAAACCTCTAGTTCACTACATGCTTGACTGTTATGCGACGACGTCCATCCGCTGCAGGCACTTCCCGATGGCACCTGGGGATCTGACCCGCGAGGACAAAGCAGCCCGGCTGGTTTACCTGGCCACCCATGATTTGGAGACACTGCTCCCAGTCCTAGCCACCCACCCGCCCCCTCGATGACGACGCCGGAGAACCCCGACGACGACCAAGACTACCCACTACAGCTATTCTTTCTCTCACTTCCTTCTTTCTTATCCCCCATCCTTCTTCTTCCTATGTAGGTAGAACCACAGCCTGAAGTACCAAGATCTGCTGATGAAGATTAGACGTCAGAAGACACTCCCCATCATGGGGAGCCACAGCAAGAAAGAAAGAAGAAGATGACACCCTCTACCCAGGGGTCAATGCCGGGTCACCATTTGGAGAAGACCCGGGCCGGATGTACCGGCGAACATACAACAACAACAACAACTCGTTTCTCATCATCAGTGCTTAGTTTGTCAGTCTCATCTACTAGTCACAGTGTTCCAGACATGGATCTAATGGAAATCGATTTAAACTGTCGCTTAATGGATGTGTTTTGTGATTATTTACTCAACGAATCCTCAGCCAGTGACGAGAATCACGTCGACGATGAAGAATTGGAACATGTTTTACAGAATGAAGTCCAAACACAGGATCAGCAAGATGAACTCCGACAACCGGAAAAAGAAATCCATGACCAATCCCCAACTAACAAAACTTCTAGCAATTTATGTTCCACACGAACAGGGAAAAACTTGAAAACCACGGGGCGCCGGGGACATCAGCTGCATCAGTGTCCTAATTGCTACAATATTTATTCTTACGTACACAATTTTACGAATCACCTACTCAGCTGCCATCCTCGGGCAAGCGTTACGGATGACAAGGTACCTGCTCGGGAACGTAGAACCCCGAAGGTTCACCAGTGTCCTCATTGCAACAAGTCTTTCAAATATAAAAGTAGGCTCGAGAGACACTTTCTCACCCACAAGTACAAACAAGTTGGCGAGATCCAGAAAGATGTTACAGTAACGCCTAAGAATTTACCTTCTGGACACACAGCTGTCACACCAAGAAAGGAGGAAGTTTGTGCTGGAGAACGGCAGTTTCTTCTTTGTTCCAAGAATTTTACAAACAAACAGTGGTCTGAGGGACACACACTAACTCACCGTTCAAACAGCAAGAAGTCTAAACTCCAGGATCAGGAGTCAGTTGTCCTGCCTCCCAAAAAGCGAAGGAAAATGAGCATTTATCAATGCCCTTATTGCTCCGAGACTTACAAGCGCAAAGCTATGTTTGAGCAACACCTCGCGGAATACACACCGAATCTTGGCTGTCCAAAGCGTGGCCATCAGTGTCCTCGCTGCTCCAAGGTCTTCGAGTACAAGTCATGGCTTGATGCGCACCTTCTTTCTCACAAATCCGAGATGAACTCCCATCGTTAGGCAAGTGGCATTCGTTCCCTTAACACAATTTTTGTTGCCGCCTTCCTGTATTATTATTATTATTATTATAATCAAATAGAAGCGCTAAACCACAGGGGTTATACAGCGCTGCAGGTTATTGTAGGATGCAGGGAGAGTGGGTTGTAATAGGGAGATGGACGATTAGGAGGGTATGGAGTGCAAGATGACTGTGGATAGTGCAGGGGTGGAGGGTAGCAAAAGATCGAGGTAGAAGGGACGGAGGGAGGTGCTAGAGGTATAATCTTCAGAGTTTGTGTAGTAAGTCAGTTTCTGTCAAAAAGTCAATGAGAGAGTCAGGATTAAAGGAGGGTCCATCTTCAAGAAGGGAAGGTAAAGAAAGGGCCGCAGAGCGAAGACGTCGTTGGAGGTAAATTCTGCGTGCTCGTTGATAGTGGGGGCAGTCCAACAGGATATGTCGAACAGACACTGGAACCTGACAATGCTCACAGAGAGGGGCAGGGAGCCTCTCCATGAGATACCCGTGAGTAAGACGAGTGTAGCCGATGCGAAGACGGGAGAGTGTAGTCTCCCAACCTCGACATTGGTGACAAGAAGAAGGCCAGAAACCTATAACCGGTTTAATAGAATGAAGTTTGTTATTCAGCAGGTCAGACCAGCGTTGTTGCCAACGGGTGCGAAGGTGGGTAGCAATGACCGCAAAATAGTCCGTGAAAGGAACACCTCTATATGAAACTGGAAGGTCATGTACTGCTGACCGCGCAGCAGTGTCTGCCTGTTCATTGCCCTGTACGTCAACATGACCAGGGACCCAACAAAAGACAGTATCTTTATGCTTGCTAAAGATACGGCGTAACCAAAGGTGGATACGAAGAACTAGGGGGTGAGGTGTATCAATTTTACGGATAGCCTGTAAAGCACTAAGGGAGTCTGAAACGACCACAAATGGTGATACAGGCATAGATGCAATACGGATAAGTGCCACAAGAATGGCATACAATTCAGCCGTAAATATGCTAGCCGAGGGTAATAGATGCCCTCGTACGACGCTGTCCGGAAACACTGCTGCGAATCCGACGCCGTCAGATGACTTTGAACCATCGGTGTATACTGCGATGGCATGGGAATGAGAACGGAAATGGTCTAGAAAGAAAGAGCGAGAAGCCGCTGTAAGCAGTTGGGCTTTCCCGCAAGGTAGAGGAATAGAACAGACACGGGCAGCAGGAACTTCCCAAGGGGGTAGAGGAAAGGGTGAAGCCACATGAACATATAAAGGCGGAAGCTGAAGGGAAGACAAGAGTGAATGCAGACGAAGAGAAAAGGGACGAAGTAAACAGGGGTGACGAACAAATAACGAGCGTCTACTAACATCTGTGACAATCCTATACATGGAAGGATTGCGGAGGTCATGAGAGCGAACATAATAGCGAATGCAATGTGCATCGCGACGATCGGACAAGGATGGAATGTTCGCTTCTACATAGAGGCTCTCAACCGGGGAAGAACGAAAAGCACCAAGGCATAAGCGTAATCCCTTGTGATGGATGGGATTAAGGCTGGAAAGAGTGGCAGGAGAGGCTGCCGAATATATCTGGTCACCATAATCGAGTTTCGATAGAATTAGGGCCGAATGTAGACGAAGAAGAGTTCTACGATCAGCCCCCCATGAAAGATGTGCGAGGGTTTTAAGGAGGTTCAGCCGGCTGTGACAAGTCGCCTTCAGAGAGGTAATGTGAGGTTTCCAGGACAATCTGCGGTCAAACAGGAGGCCGAGAAACCTGACTGTATCACGTTCTGGGATACGTGAGCCGTATAGGTACAATGGATGATCAGAGACCACTGAACGTCTAGTGAACGTAATTTGATGAGTTTTGCCACTAGAAAATTTAAACCCGTGAGTGGTGGCCCAATCAGAAACCCGGTTGATGGCATGCTGGAGGGAAACTGCAATGAGGTGACAGTCAGCACCTGCACAAGCTATAGCAAAATCATCCACATAGAGCGATGACCAAATATTGGATGGGAGAACAGATGCCAGATTATTTATAGCAAGCAGAAAAAGTGTTGTACTCAGAACACATCCCTGGGGGACACCTTCAGCTTGGACAAATTCCGGGGAGAGTTCATTACTAACCCGGACCCGGAAATGTCTGTCAGTTAAGAAACCCTTAAGAAAGAATGGTAGGTTGCCTCGGAGGCCTAAGGAGTGGGCCTGGGCCAAGATATTATATCTCCAAGTTGTATCATAAGCCTTCTCAAGGTCGAAAAAGATAGCGATAACCGAATGGTTATTCGCAAAGGCATTACGAATATACGTATCCAAGCGCAGCAAGGGGTCAATGGCAGAACGGCCCTTACGGAAGCCATACTGACTAGGGGAGAGACTACTGTGAGTCTCTAAATACCACATCAAACGTCTATTAACTAGACGATCCGTCACCTTGCAAACTGCACTGGTAAGAGCGATGGGACGGTAGTGAGAGGGATCACGTCCCGTAGCACCTTATTTTCGAAAAGGGAGAACAATAGCAGACTTCCACAGCTGGGGAATAACTCCTTGCGACCATATAAGATTAAAGAGTCGTAAGAGGACAGTAAGAGCAGACTGATGTAAATGCTGTAGCATACGAATATGTATGCCGTCTGGCCCAGCTGCCGATGATCGGCAAGCAGAGAGTGTTGCCTCCAGTTCTTGAAGGGTAAAAGGCACATTATAGGATTCTTCTCTAAGAGAAGAAATATCTAAGGGCTTTAACTCGCTGGCAGACTTAGAAGAAAGGAACGAGGGGCATAGATGTAGCCCCTGAGAAATGCGGACGAGATGATTACCAATTTCAGTGGCAACGGGAAGAGGGTGTGCTATATCGACACCAGCAACCTGAAGAACAGGAGCCGGGTCGGGGGAGAATTTACCACTCAATTTCCGCACTTTCTTCCAGACTGCACTCATCGAGGAAGCCGAAGTGACAGTAGAAACGTAATCTCGCCAGCAAGTGCGTTTAGCATCACGTATGACACGGCGAGCAATAGCTCTCTTCTGCTTGAAATCAAGGAGTCTCTCTGTGGTTCTGTTATACCGATACCTGCCCCATGCAGCGCGTTTCAAACGCACTGCCCGACACAAGTAGGAGACCACCAAGGCACGCACTTCTGAGGATGCTTGCCCGAGGTTTGGGGAATAGAATGTGAAGCCGCTGTGAAGATGGAGGACGAAAAGAGATGTAAAACCTCATCAATGGAGGACGAGGTAGGAACCTCATGAAAGGCAGTAAGATGTGCGTAAAGGTCCCATTTCGCCCGGTCAAATTGCCAGCGTGGGCAATGAGGAGGTGGAGAAAACAGAGGGGACTTTAGGATAATTGGGAAATGATCGCTGTCATGTAAGTCCGGGAGGACAGACCAGGTGAAGTCAAGGACAGTTGATGAAGAGCAGATGGAAAGATCGATGCAGGAGAAGGAATGAGTTCGGGGATCAAAATGGGTAGGAGTACCCGTATTTAAAACATGGAGGGGAAGAGAAGCAAGAAATGCCTCCAACTAAATGCCACGGGAGTCACAGTGCGACCCTCCCCAGAGAAAGTGGTGCGCGTTAAAATCGCCAAGTAATAGAAGGGGTGGCGGTAAGGAAGAAACCAGGAAATCAACATCTGGGATAGATAATGCCCGCGAAGGGGAGAGATATAAAGAACAGAGTGTATACCACTTATTCAAGTGGATACGGGCTGCGGTGTAATGTAAGGAAGAAGGGACATAGAGCTGACGGTATGGAACACCAGTGCGTATAAGGAGAGCACTTTCGTTAAAGGTTCCATCGGAAAAAGGATCCGATGAATATAACAAATTATAGCCTGAAAAGGGCCTGATAACAGTGGATTGTAATTTGGGTTCTTGCAAACAGACCCCAATAGGGAAAACTGGGAGAGCAACACCTGAAGCTCACCCCTGTTACCCTGAGGCCTCGGATATTCCACTGCAAATAAGCCATGATTTATGGAGAAAAGATAGAAGTGGTAGTGAGAGGAAGCTATGGACTAGGGTTAGAAAAGTCCACGTGTGGAGGCAGCGGAAGACCTGTAATCAGAGAGGGAGGAGGACGTTGTGAAGGAAGGGGGGGTTGAGACGAAGAAGAGAGATGAGGAACCTCAGATGGAGTAGTGTCCATCATCGGCCCAGTCTCTGAAATATATTCTGCAATAGCTTCCAGTGTTTCGGAAGTCAAAGATGCAGAATGGGAGACTACATTAGAAATGGAAGAAACTATCGGGGAGTCTATAGACTGTACTAAAGTAGAGGACGAGAAGGTAGAAGAGGAAACTGTCGTAGGGACTTGGGAGGGGACAGGGGATGAAGGTAGTGTATGAGGAGGAGGATGAACCTCCACACACGTTACAGAACTAGTCGGAGGCGAAGAACCTGGCAATAGGGATTTTTTGCCGGGCTTATAAGAGGGGGGGCGCTGAGGTTTAGGTGTAGGACGAGGACGTGTAGACTCAGAACTGTGCGAGTGAATAGAGGAAGGAGTGTGGATAGTATGGGAAGCCGAGGTAGGGACCTCGGAGCCAAGAACATCAAAAGGATTCGAGACAGGGGTGACTGAGGATGAGGCGACCACAGCGGAAGCCGTGGAAGTTGGGACCCCAGAAGCAGGGCGACGTTTAGCAATGCGAGAATAGGAAATACGGGGAAGTTTCCCTTGAAGGCGAAGATGAGAGACAGCCATAGCGTACGAGAAGCCTTCCGCCTCTTTGAGACAACGGATTTCCCGCTCATTCAGGTAAACCTGACAACGGCGAGAATATGAAGGATGTGCCTCATGACAGTTAAGGCAAGAGGGAGGTAGAGTACAAGAAGAACTGGCATGGTCGTCAGCACCACAGACTGGGCATTCGGCCACGGACCTGCAATATTTTGCTGGATGACCAAAACGCCAGCAGTTTCTACACTGCTGCGGTGTAGGGGTCACTTTTCGAACTTGTAAACGTTGACCTGCAATGTAGACCGAAGGTGGTAGTTCTCGGCAGTCAAACGTTAAACGAGCTATATTGCAAGGATAACGTCTTCGCTTATTGGCTGGGAGGACAAAAGTGTCAACTTTAGGGATAGGGAGTTCCTGGAGCTCAAGCTGCTCGAAAATGTCATCACCACATGTCTGGAAATTCCGTTGGACAATGGTGTGGGGCAAAATGACAGAACCACAACAAGAATTGAGGGAATGGTGCTTGTCAATAGTAACAGGAGTAGTATCAATAGTTGTAAGAAGAGAAAGATCGCGAGCTTGGCCAGCATTCTGGACCGTGATGATGCGAGTGCCGCTCTTGAGAGCGTGAAATGAGATGTTTTGACCAACATGGCGTAGCAGAGCCTTACCAATACTATGGTCTGAAAGATAGGTATTAGGAGAAGTCGGTCGAAGAGTAAAAAACTTTGTCCATTGAGTAGTTTGAAACAGAGAGTTTAAGGGGAGTGTGTGACGAGCTTGTCGTTTCTGAGATGAACGAGAAGAAAGTGTCGAATCGTCATGTGTGGGTCTTGGTCGTTTGGGTGTGGGACCAGGGGTGGTCTGATGTGAGACGGGCGAGCGATTCGAAAATTGCCGCACCGTCGAGGGAGAAGCCGGAATCAAGGTCAGAGAAGAGCGAAGGTCAGACGTATCGAAAGGGCCAGTCGGGTCCCCGGTACCTGAAGCAGGTGACGAACCGGCACCAGCAAGAGGTACAGGGGCATGAGAGGTGTCCAAAGAGTTGTCCGTTAACGAGGCAGGGTCAGTACTGGGTGCGGTTTCAGGAAGGGGCCCAGGGGTAGTGGGTTCATGGATTGGGTCAGCCATGGTTAGGTTACTTCTTTCTTTTTATTTTTAAGAAAAAAAAGAAAGAAAAAATAAAATAAAAATAAAAATAAAAGAATAAAAAAAGGGGGAACGTGGAGGAATAGGTCCTAGGAGGAATGAAAGGGAGCGCAAATCCCCCTCCATGCCCAAGAGGACCTCAACACCTCAAGTAGTGCAGATGCTGCATGGAACCCGTGCCATACCCTACCCTTCACGCCAGTAAACCAGCAATCCGGGATAGCAACCTCACATCCACCGAGCCATCTCGGCGGACAAAAGAGAGGGCGGCCGGATATCCACCACAAAGCATACCGCCTTCGGCCACCACCCCCGGAATCCGAAAGGTGGCCTCCAGAGATACACCCGTCGCCCGAAAGATACCCAAAGCCACCCCCCGGGTGACCGGAGAGATATCGGGACATCCCCAGGCGATCCAGATTCCACGGCAAACTACACCACCGCCAAGGACCTCAACGGAATGGGATGGACTACGATACCCTTTCCCCTACCTAGGAACTAGAATGCCTGAGGAGAGAAGCTCCCAGGGCAAAACTGGGAAGGAAATAAGGGAGGGATGAGGAGGAGGAGGAAAGGGAAAAGGGAGGATGGGGAAGATGGGAAAAGGGAGGGGGGATTGGGGGGTAATTAGGTTCGGTCTGAGGAAGAAGACCAAGAGGTCCAATTCCTCAGACCGATAGCCTCTTTACCACGACAAGGAGCCCCCCTTAAAGAGGC
>WNWK01053412.1:0-11876 GCA_009830355.1 Cherax destructor | reverse complement strand
CAATATCAATTCTTTATCATGATCAACTGCCTCAAAAGCCTTTTATGTTGTGGAGTCAGTTCTCATAATACAATTTTTTGGACCTTCTTATCAGGCTGGTAAGGATTGATGAGTAGTGTTTGGATTGTTCTCTGGTTATTAGACCCCTTCTGTATTATTTTTCATATTGATGCCTTTTGTTAATGGATTTACGGATGCTGGGTGTTAGCCAGGGATTGTTAAGTCTCTTAGAACATAAGAACATAAGAAAGGAGGAACACTGCAGCAGGCCCGTTGGCCCACACTAGGCAGGTCCTTCACAATCCGTCCCACTAACAGAATATTTGCTCAACCCAATTTTCAATGCTACCCAAGAAATAAGCTTTGATAATTCTATTTACTCATGCGCGAGTCCCACTCAAATCCAACCCCTGTCACTCATGAATTTATCCAATCTAAATTTGAAACTACTCAAGGTCCTGTTGGCAGACGTAGGAGTGAGGACCTGACTAGCAGGTTTAGGTCAGCAATAGACATAATTAGGAAGAAGGGTGGGAACCCTGTCATATGTGGTATTTTGCCAAGGAGAGGAGTTGGAAATGAATGGCTGTCCAGGGCAATTGGTGTCAATTGCTGGCTGGACAAATACTGTAAGGAAAATTCAGTAACATTCATTGACAACTGGGACCTCTTCTATGGCAGAAATGACATGTATGCCAGGGATGGGGTTCACTTATCCAGGTCTGGGGTGGGGGCACTGGCAACTGCAGTGGAGGGAGCTGTTAGGGCTTTAAACTAGAAAGTTAGTGTTATGGGTTTTGGTGGGAAAACAGAGAAGTCCCAGTGTAGTAATATTATAAGTTGTAGGAGAACTAGTAATAGGCAGAATAAGGTGGATAGTGGAAAGCTAGTGACACTAGATGACAAGGACAGTAATAGGTATAGTGGAAAAACAGAGATGAGCAGGAAGGGTAAAGAGAAAGGAGGGTCTCTAAATATATATTACACTAATAGTCGTAGTGCTAGGAATAAGATGGACGAGTTGAGATTAGTTGCAAGTACGGGTAATATTGATGTTTTTGCAATAACTGAGACATGGTTTAATATGAAAAATCGGGACTTGCCTGCCGAATGTCACATTCAGGGTTTTAAATTGTTCCAAGTAGACAGAAGTATCGGGAAAGGGGTGGGGTGGCACTCTATGTCCGTGATCATTTAAATTGTTGCATAAAAACGGATATAAAGTCTGAATTAACACATACAGAGTCTGTCTGGATAGAATTTTCAGAGGGGTGTGAAAAATTGATTTTAGGCGTGATTTACCGTCCTCCAAACTTAGATAGGGAACAAGGGAGACTACTTTGGGAGGAAATTGTTAAGGCCACAAGACACGATAACGTTGTAATTCTAGGGGACTTTAACTTTAGTCAGATTGATTGGAATTTCATGACAGGGAATTTAGAATCTAACGACTTTTTAGAAGTAGTTCAGGATTGCTTTTTGAAGCAGTTTGTAACAGAACCTACAAGGGAAATAACCTACTTGACTTGGTTCTGGCAAGCAAGAAACCCTTGTTAATAATTTAGAAATTACAGAGGAACTCGGCTCAAGCGACCACAAGTCAATTACCTTTAGCATTGATTGGATGTATGATAGTAGGGATAATTCAGTAATGGTCCCAGATTTTCGCTTAGCAGATTACAATGGACTTAGAGAACACTTATCAACTGTGGACTGGGGTGAAGAAGAGAGGTATCAATATGACAGTTTTCTTAACACTATACCCTTGGAGTGGTGGACCTGACTTAACTCGAGTGGTGGACCTGACTTAACTCAGTGAAGACGTGTCTTGTGTGCTCTCTGTCAATCTGAAGAAGATGTCCTCTCTTGAGCTACTCTACCAGCAGCTGAAAGAAGAACTGAGGGTAGCTAAGCTTGAGATACAGCGACTGACTGAGGAAAACAAGAGGATTCGTAGTAATCCTCCTGTTGAGAATCCTCAAGCCAGGAAAGGAACCTGGACAGTGGCTAAAACGCATGGGACAAAGTTAAGGCTCAAGAGGACGGGTGGAGAGGTAGAAACAACGAAGACCCAGGAGAATGTTGTGGAAACATAAGAACATAAGAAGAACATAAGAAAGGAGGAACACTGCAGCAGGCCTGTTGGCCCATTCTAGGCAGGTCCTTCACATTCCATCCCACTAACAGAATATTTGTTCAACCTAATTTTCAATACTACCCAAGAAATAAGCTTTGATAATTTTATTTACTCATGTGCAATTCCCATTCAAATCCAACCCCTTTCACTCATGAATTTATCCAACCTAAATTTAAAGCTACCCAAGGTCCTTGCTTCAATAACCCTACTAGGCAGACTGTTCCACTCATCAACTACCCTATTTCCAAACCAATACTTCCCTATATCCTTTCTAAATCTAAACTTATCTAACTTGAATCCATTATTGCGGGTTCTCTCTTGGAGAGATACCCTCAAGACCTTATTTATATCCCCTTTGTTAATACCCATTTTCCACTTGTATACCTCGATCATGTCTCCCCTCATTCTACGTCTTACAAGTGAATGTAATTTAGGGTCTTCAATCTTTCTTCGTAAGGAAGATTTCTAATGCTATGTATTAATTTAGTCATTCTACGCTGAATGTTTTCTAACGAATTTATGTCCATTCTGTAATATGGAGACCAGAACTGAGCTGCGTAATCTAGGTGAGGCCTTACTAATGATGTATAAAGCTGTAATATAACCTCTGGACTTCTGTTGCTAACACTTCTTGATATAAATCCCTTGTATGGGCCAGTAGGCCTTCTGCAGTGTTCCTCCATTCTTATGTTCTTATGTTCTTATTTGCCTTATTACGTACGCTTAGGCATTGCTGTCTTGGTTTAAGGTTGCTGCTTACCATCACCCCCAAGTCCTTCTCGCAATCTGTATGGCTAAGTTCTACGTTATTTAACTTATAAGGGCTTGGGTTATGGACACTCCCGAGCTTTAGAACTTGCATTTATCTACATTGAACTGCATCTGCCATTTTTCTGACCAGGTTGAGTTTGTCTAAATCCTCCTGTAGTTCACTGACATCTACGTCTGAATCGATTATCCTCCATCTTCGTGTCATCAACATCGAACCCATTCTCCGTGCTACCCGATGAATGTGAGTCGACTTTGGGAGCGTCACGACGAAAGACACAAAGGAAGGTAAAAACATTGTTGTTGTTGGGGACAGTCAGGTTAGGTACATGGATAGGGCTTTCTGTTTGATTGATAGGAGTAGGAGACAGAGGGTTTGCTTTCCGGGGCTGGGATGGAGGATATTGTTAGCCGTCTGGACGACATCATGAGAGGAAAGGGAGCAATCCTATTATCTGTCTCAGTGCTGGAGGCAACGATGTTGGCAGACGTAGGAGTGAGGACCTGACTAGCAGGTTTAGGTCAGCAATAGACATAATTGGGAAGAAGGGTGGAACCCTGTCATATGTGGTATTTTGCCAAGGAGGGAGTTGAATGAATGGCTGTCCAGGGCAATTAGTGTCAATTGCTGGCTGACAAATACTGTAAGGAAAATTCAGAACATTCATTGACAACTGGGACCTTTTTCTATGGCAGAAAGACATGTATGCCATTGATGGGGTTCACTTATCCAGGTCTGGGGTGGGGCACTGGCAACTGCAGTGGAGGGAGCTGTTAGGGCTTTAAACTAGAAATGGTTAGTGGTATGGGTTTTGGGGGAAAACAGAGAAGTCCCAGTGTAGTAATATTATAAGTTGTAGGAGAACTAGTAATAGGCAGAATAAGGTGGATAGTGAAAAGCGAGTGACACTAGATGACAAGGACAGTAATAGGTATAGTGGAAAAAACAGAGATGAGCAGGAAGGGTAAAGAGAAAGGAGGGTCTCTAAATATATATTACACCAATAGTCGTAGTGCTAGGAATAAGATGGACGAGTTGAGATTAGTTGCAAGTAGGGTAATATTGATGTTTTTGCAATAACTGAGACATGGTTTAATATGAAAAATCGGGACTTGCCTGCCGAATGTCACATTCAGGGTTTTAAATTGTTCCAAGTAGACAGAAGTATCGGGAAAGGGGTGGGGTGGCACTCTATGTCCGTGATCATTTAAATTGTTGCATAAAAACGGGTATAAAGTCTGAATTAACACATACAGAGTCTGTCTGATAGAATTTTCAAAGGGTGTGAAAAATTGATTTTAGGCGTGATTTACCGTCCTCCAAACTTAGATAGGGAACAAGGAGACTACTTTGTGAGGAAATTTTAAGGCCACAAGACACGATAACGTAGTAATTTAGGGACTTAACTTTAGTCAGATTGATTGGAATTTCATGACAGGGAATTTAGAATCTAACGACTTTTTAGAAGTAGTTCAGGATTGCTTTTTGAAGCAGTTTGTAACAGAACCTACAAGGGAAATAACCTACTTGACTTGGTTCTGGCAAGCAAGGAAACCCTTGTTAATAATTTAGAAATTACAGAGGAACTCGGCCCAAGCGACCACAAGTCAATTACCTTTAGCATTGAATGGATGTATGATAGTAGGGATAATTCAGTAATGGTCCCAGATTTTCGCTTAGCAGATTATAATGGACTTAGAGAACACTTATCAACTGTGGACTGGGGTGAAGAAGAGAGGTATCAATATGACAGTTTTCTTAACACTATACAGGCTGCCCAAAGAACATTTATCCCGTATAAAGAAATTAGATCAAGTAGAAATGACCCAAAATGGATGAATAATAGGCTCAAATATCTTTTAGGGCAGAAGAAAGGAATTTATAGGGGCATAAAAGAGGTGAGGGTCATCTTATAAATCAGTATACTGACATTAAGAGGACGTTAAAAAGGAATAAGAAAAGCTAAACGGGACTATGAAATTAAAGTTGCTAGGATTCAAAACTAACCAAAAAGTTTTTCCAGGTTTATAGAACAAAAGTTAGGGATAAGATAGGTCCCTTAAAAATAACTTTGGGCATCTTACGACAAGGAGAATGATATGTGCTCATTTTTAATAATTATTTTCCTCGGTTTTTACACAGGAAGACATAATAATATCCCAGTAATTAATTTTTACAGAGGCCCAGAAGAAGATAAATATGTAATATCACAGTCACTAGCGAAATGATTATGAAACAGCTGGACCGACTGAAACAAAATAAATCGCCGGGTCCTGATGAGCTTTTGCAAGGGTTCTTAAGGAATGCAAAATGGAACTCTGTGAACCAATATCTAACATTTTTAATTTATCTCTTCAAACAGGTGTAGTGTCTGATATGTGGAAGATGGCTAATGTAATTCCTATTTTTAAAGCAGGGACAAGTCACTCCCTCAAACTACCGCCCAAAAAGCCTGACCTCAATTGTAGGCAAATTACTAGAGTCAATTATAGCTGATATTATTAGAAGCCATCTAGATAACCATAATTTGATTAATGATACCAGCATGGATTCACGAGGGGCCGTTCCTGCCTATCAATTTATTAACCTTCTTCAGTAAAGCTTTTGAGGCTGTTGATCACGATAAAGAATTCGATATTGTTTATTTAGACTTTAGTAAGGCTTTTGATAGAGTACCGCACCAGGAGACTGTTAAAGAAAGTGGCAGCTCATGGCATTGGGGAAAAGTGCTGTCATGGATCGAGTCATGGCTCACCAATAGGAAGCAGAGAGTGTGCATAAATGGGGTTAAATCCGAATGGGGACTTGTAACAAGTGGTGTTCCACAGGGATCAGTCTTAGGCCCATTGTTATTTATAATATATATCAATGACCTTGATGAGGGAATTACTAGTGATATGAGCAAATTCGCCGACGACACGAAGATAGGGTAGGATAATTGATTCAAACATAGATGTCATAGAACTCAGGAAGATTTAGACAAACTTAATTCCGTGGTCAGATAAGTGGCAGATCGGTTCAATGTAGATAAATGCAAGGTTCTGAAGCTCGGGAGTGTCCATAACCCAAGCACTTATCAGTTAAATAACGTAGAACTTAGCCATACAGATTGCGAGAAGGACTTGGGGGTGATGATAGGCAGCAACCTTAAACCAAGAACAGCAATGCCTAAGCGTACGTAATAAGGCAAATAGATTACTGGGATTTATATCAAGAAGTGTTAGCAACAGAAGTCCAGAGGTTATATTACAGCTTTATACATCATTAGTAAGGCCTCACCTAGATTACGCAGCTCAGTTCTGGTCTCCATATTACAGAATGGACATAAATTCGTTAGAAAACATTCAGCGTAGAATGACTAAATTAATACATAGCATTAGAAATCTTCCTTACGAAGAAAGATTGAAGACCCTAAAATTACATTCACTTGTAAGACGTAGAATGAGGGGAGACATGATCGAGGTATACAAGTGGAAAATGGGTATTAACAAAGGGGATATAAATAAGGTCTTGAGGATATCTCTCCAAGAGAGAACCCGCAATAATGGATTCAAGTTAGATAAGTTTAGATTTAGAAAGGATATAGGAAAGTATTGGTTTGGAAATAGGGTAGTTGATGAGTGGAACAGTCTGCCTAGTAGGGTTATTGAAGCTAGGACCTTGGGTAGTTTCAAATTTAGGTTGGATAAATTCATGAGTGAGAGGGGTTGGATTTGAGTGGGTAGAATTGTCAAAGCTTATTTCTTGGGTAGCATTGAAAATTGGGTTGAGCAAATATTCTGTTAGTGGGACGGATTGTGAAGGACCTGCCTAGTATGGGCCAACAGGCCTGCTGCAGTGTTCCTCCTTTCTTATGTTCTTATACAGGCTGCCCAAAGAACATTTATCCCGTATAAAGAAATTAGATCGAATAGAAATGACCCAAAATGGATGAATAATAGGCTCAAATATCTTTTAGGGCAGAAGAAAGGAATTTATAGGCGTATCAAAAGAGGTGAGGGTCATCTTACGAATCAGTATATTGACATTAAGAGGGACATTAAAAAGGGGATAAGAAAAGCTAAGCGGACTACGAAATTAAAGTTGCTAGGGATTCGAAAACTAACCCAAAAGTTTTTCCAGGTGTATAGAACAAAAGTTAGAGATAAGATAGGTCCCCTTAAAAATAATTATGGGTATCTTACTGACAAAGAGAATGAAATGTGCTCTATTTTTAATAATTATTTTCTCTCGGTTTTCACTCAGGAAGACACTAATAATATCCCAAGAATTAGGTATTTTAGTGGGCCTGAAGAAGATAAATTATGTAGTATCACAGTCACCAGCGAAATGGTTATCAAACAGATAGACCGTTTGAAGCAAAATAAATCGCCAGGCCCTGATGAGCTTTTTTCAAGGGTTCTTAAGGAGTGCAAAATTGAACTCTGTGAACCCTTAACTAACATTTTTAACCTATCTCTTCAAACAGGTGTAGTGTCTGATACGTGGAAGATGGCTAATGTAATTCCTATTTTTAAAGCAGGGGACAAGTCGTTACCATCAAATTTCCGCCCAATAAGTCTAACTTCAATTGTAGGCAAATTATTAGAGTCGATTATAGCTGATAACATAAGAAGCCATCTCGATAGGCATAATTTGATTAATGATACTCAACATGGATTCACCAGGGGCCGTTCCTGCCTAACTAATTTATTAACTTTTTTCAGTAAGGCTTTTGAGGCAGTTGATCATGATAAAGAATTCGATATTGTTTATTTGGATTTTAGTAAGGCTTTTGATAGAGTACCACATCAGAGACTGTTAAAGAAAGTGGCTGCTCACGGCATTGGATGAAAAGTGTTTTCATGGATCGAGTCATGGCTCACCAATAGGAAGCAGAGGGTGTGCATTAATGTGGTTAAATCTGAGTGGGGATCTGTAACAAGTGGCGTTCCACAGGGATCGGTTTTGGGCCCGTTGTTGTTTATAATATATATAAATGACCTGTCTACCTTGTCGATTCCCTGCAGTATTTTGTATGTCGTTATCATGTCTCCTCTGACCCTTCTTTCCTCCAGTGTTGTTAGTCCTATTTCCCTCAACCTTTCTTCATAGGACAGACCCCTGAGTTGTGGAACTAGCCTTGTCGCAAACCTTTGCACTTTCTCTAGTTTCTTTACGTGCTTGACCAGGTGTGGGTTCCAGACTGGTGCTGCATATTCTAGTATGGGCCTGACGTACACGGTGTACAGTGTCTTGAACGATTCCTTGTTTAGGTAACGGAACACTAATCTTAGGTTTGCCAGTCGCCCATATGCTGCCGCAGTTATCTGGTTGATGTGTGCCTCCGGAGACGTACTTGGCGTTATACTCACCCCAAGGTCTTTCTCCTTGCCGAGGTTTGTAGCCCTTGTCCACCTAGCCTATACTCTGTCAGCGGTCTTCTTTGTCCTTCTCCGATCTTCATGACTTTGCATTTGGTGGGATTGAATTCGAGAAGCCAGTTGCTAGACCAGATGTCAAGCTTGTCCAGGTCTGTTTGAAGTCCTGCTTGGTCCTCTTCCGATGTGATTCTCCTCATTAATTTCACATCATCTGCGAACAGAGACACTTCTGAGTCTATCCCATCCGTCATGTCGTTACATATACCAAGAATAACACTGGTCCTAGGACTGACCCCTGCGGTACGCCGCCGTCACAGGCGCCCACTGTGATACCTCATCACGCACCATGACCCGTTGTTGCCTCCCTGTGAGGTATTTCCTGATCCATTCCAGTGCCCTTCCTGTTATACATGCTTGTTCTTCCAACTTCTTTACTAATCTCATGTGAGGAACTGTGTCGAAGGCCTTCCTGCAGTCCAGGAAAATGCAATCAACCCACCCTTCTCTCTCTTGCCTTACCTCTGTTACTTTATCATAGAACTCTAGGAGGTTTGTTACACAGGATTTGCCCTCCCGGAATCCGTGCTGTCTGGTGTTTATTATCCTGTTCAGCTCGAGGTGCTCCACCATTCTTTTCCTGATGATTTTCTCCAGGACTTTGCACACTATACATGTAAGTGACACGGTCTATAGTTTAGTGCCTCTTTTCTGTCTCCTTTTTTAAAGATGGGGACTACATTGGCCTTCTTCCATACCTCAGGTATCTGCCCATTTTCAAGGGATGTGTTGAATATTATGGTAAGTGGCACACTCAGTACCTCAGCTCCTTCCCGAAGAACCCACGGGGAGATATTGTCCGGACCCATCGCCTTTGAGGTATCAAGGTCACTGAGTAACTGCTTCACCTCCTCCTCAGTTGTGTGTATGCCCTCTAGCACTTGATACATCCCTTGTTGGTGATGCACCCCATCCTGTCTACCCAGCTGCCTTCCTTCCTCCACTGTGAATACTTCCTTAAACCTCAAGTTGAGCTCCTCACATACCTCTTGATCATTGCTTGTGAGTTCCCCATCTTCACTCCTCAGCCTTATCACCTGGTCTTTAACTGTTGTTTTCCTTCTGATGTGACTGTACATGAGCTTCGGGTTGGACTTAACTTTCGATGCTATGTCGTTTTCGTACTGTTTCTGGGCCTCCCTCCGTACCTGTGCATACTCGTTTCTAGCTCTTCTACTACTCTCTTTGTTTACTTGGGTTCTTTGCCTTCTGTACCTTTTCCATTCTCTGACACTCTGAGTCTTTGCCTCCCTGCACCTTTGGGTAAACCAGGGCTCTTTCTGGCCTTCCCGTTTAATCTTTTCCTCTGGGTATAAACCGTTCCTCTGCCTCCTTGCACTTTGACCCTACGTATTCCATCATTTCATTTATTGTCTGTCCATCCATTTCCCTTTCCCACTGAACCTCCTGCAGGAAATTCCTCATGCCTGTGTAGTTTCCTTTTTTAAAATCTGGTTTGTCTCTTTCGGTACCGTTTTCCCTCTCCACCTGTAGCTCTACAATGTACTCAAAGCTCAGCACCATATGGTCACTGGCTCCCAGGGGGCTCTCGTGTGTTATGTCTTCAATATCTGAGCTGTTCAGGGTGAATACAAGGTCCAGTCTTGCTGGTTCATCTTCTCCTCTCACTCTGGTCGTGTCCCTGACATGTTGGTGCATCAGGTTTTCCAGTACCGCATCCATCATCTTGGCTCTCCAAGTTTCTGGACCCCCATGTGGTTCTTGGTTCTCCCAGTCGATCTCCCTGTGGTTGAAATCGCCCATGACCAGTAGCTTCGCTCTGCTCATGTGTGCTTTTCTTGCCACCTCCGCCAGAGTGTCCATCATCGCTCTGTTGTTCTCATCATATTCCTCACCTGGCCTCCTGCAGTTCTGTGGTGGGTTATACATCACTGCAATGATTATTTTGTGTTCCCCAGACTGGATGGTACCTACTATGTAGTCCCTTTCTCTACACACCTCCATTCCTTCCATTTCCTCAAATTTCCAACGGTTCCTTACAAGCAGTGCGACCCCTCCTCCCCCCCGGCTCCTTCTATCTTTCCTCAGGATCTGATATCCCTGTGGGAAGATTGCATCTGATACTGTCTCCTTTAGTTTGGTTTCTGTGACAGCTATGATGTCTGGGGACACTTCACCTATTCTTTCATTCCACTCTTCATACTTGTTCGTAATTCCGTCCGCGTTTGTGTACCAAACCTTCAACCTTGTTTCCAATACTGTGTCCCTGGGGAGATCTTGGTGGGTTGAGGGGGGTGTGGGTGGGTGCCCATAGGGGTTGCAGCATGGGTGGGGGAGTGTATGGTTGGGGTATGGGTTGGTGGGGTGGAGTTTGTGGTGGGGGTGGGGGTAGCTGTGATGGTGGGTTTTGGGTTGCTGGGGTGGGGCAGTGGGACTGATGAGTGTGTGTGGTGTTAAAGGGTATGGTTGGCGTGGGGGTTTTGTGATTTTAGGTCCACCGTGGGTACTTCCAGTGTGTGTGTTTGTCCTGTTTGGGCTTGGTGTCCTCCGTATCTTGCTGTCTCCTCTCTCTCCTCTCTTCGCCTTCATATCTGCTCCTTCCGAGCTTCCCTTTCTTCCTGCGTTCTGTCCCGATCTAGGTATACATTCCGGTACCCCTGATTCGTCCTCAGCCGTGCTTTCTCTTGCAGGATCATGGTACGGGCTGATTCTGCTTTGAAGATTACCTTGAGAGGTCGATTTCTTTCCCTTGTGTACCACCCCAATGTGTTTAATACGTCCATCCTAACTGGTATTGTGCCAGAGATGTGGAAGATAGCTAATGTAGTTCCTATATTCAAATCAGGGGATAAGTCAATTCCATCAAATTACCGTCCAATAAGCCTCACATCTATAGTAGGCAAATTATTAGAATCAATTATAGTTGATATTATTAGAAGTCACCTTGAAGAACATAATTTGATTAATGAATCTCAGCATGGGTTCACGCGAGGTCGTTCCTGCCTAACAAATTTACTGACGTTTTTCAATAAAACATTTGAGGCAGTAGACAGTGATAAAGAATATGATATAGTTTACTTGGATTTCAGTAAGGCCTTCGATAGAGTACCTCACAAGAGACTCTTAAGAAAGGTGGCAGCTCATGGTATAGGAGCTAAACTTCTAGCATGGATAGAGGCATGGCTTACCAATAGAAAGCAGAGAGTTTCCATTAATGGGGTCAAATCTGAATGGGGATTAGTCACTAGTGGCGTTCCACAAGGATCAGTTTTAGGCCCATTGTTGTTCATAATTTACATAAATGACCTTGAAGGAATTGCAAGTGACATGAGTAAATTTGCTGATGATACAAAAATAGGCCGTATGATTCATTCTGAGGAGGATACCAGTGAACTCCAGGAGGATTTGGACAAATTAATGTCTTGGTCTGAAAAGTGGCAGATGAAGTTCAATGTGGACAAGTGTAAGGTACTAGTCCTTGGTAATGAAAATATCCCTCGAATTTATAAACTAGGTGAAGTAGAGCTTGATCATACAGAATGTGAAAAAGACTTGGGAGTCATGGTAAGCAGGAATCTAAAGCCAAGAC
>WNWK01053411.1:0-11876 GCA_009830355.1 Cherax destructor | reverse complement strand
CCAACTGTCCCAAACGGATGATTCCCTCAGACCGAAGGGAGAACACCATCTCCATCACACCTTAACTACCTGCATGCATATATTGAACCTCCACTTTCAATACCATGAGAATTTCATGCTTAGTCTTTTTTGCACCTCCAGCCTCTAATGGGTGCTATTTTGAATATCCAAAAAAGAAATGAGGTGATGCAAACAGTGTCACTACCAATGTGATGTTTGTAGGAGGCAGCTAGTGGAATGAGTGGCAGTACAGGTGGAAGTGTGGTGCCTCTACAAACAAAACTCACACTCACTTATAGGCCCAACAGAGTGGAGGGGCAAAACCCATGGTGTGCACTACTACAACTTCATGTCTACATTGATACTTTTAGGCTTTACAGAGACCAAGTTCAATACATTTTGAGTATGTAATATGATTTTTTTGGATTACAATAGCACAAAGACAATCACTTGCATCTTGATTGCACTCTAATTGGCAATTGTCTGTATCATGAATCTATAGGCAATATGAAAACATGCATAAAAATTTAACATCTATTGGTCATCTGCTGATGGTTTCAGTGATCATTACCTCCACAGCCAGGTCATAGACTAGGCTTTCTGAATTACAAGAGAAATATTATAGTAATAAATATTATTAAAAAATATAAATGGAAGTACAAACAAATCATGTTGAATAAATGAAGAATTAAACATTAAAACTTTGGAATCTGATTCTTAAAAAAAAATTACTTTGAAATTATGTACTTGTAAGGAATTTTAATACTGTACTCAGTCAGTACTTAATATGGTTAACAGTCTAACCATTGCCCACTAACAGCCCCAGTAGGCTTATGATCTAAGTAATAGGAAGCAAGAGGTGAGTGCTGCTCAAAACATCTCGCTCTTAAACTCCCCAGCAGTAGCTAACTGATCTCCAGTCAACTATATTTGCTAAAAGAGATTACAAGTGGCACTTCCCTGGTGGATTTTGCTTCTATTTCCCTCATTTAAGAGTGATTGCAAAATATAAATATGGCAATTTTATAGCCATTAGCTGTGTATGTGCTGGTCCTTTATAAGTCACACAATTACAGTGGTACCTCGGTTAGCAATGGCGTCGGATACCGATAAAATCGGTTAGCGATACATTTTTACGTCAAAATATTGACTCGGTTTACAATGATCCGTTCGGTTTACGATATTCATCCCGAACGCGTCTGCGTGGCCCAGCTGTGCGGGCACTCCAGGGAGCGTCAGTGTGCTATTGTTTACAAGCGAGAGCGCCCACCACCCACGCATTCATACCAGTATATTGTCATTATTCCACTGTTTTTAGTGCTTGCAACTGCTAAATAAGCTACCATGGGTCCAAAGAAAGCTCCTAGTGCCAGCCCTGTGGTAAAGAGGCTCAGAAATACAGTAGTACTGAAGGAGGAGATAATAGAAAAATATGAAAGTGGAGTGCGTATCACTGAGCTGGCCAGGCTGTATAGTAAAGCCTATTCTACCATTGCTACCATTGTGGCCAAGGAAAATACACGTAAAATCAAGGAAGCTGTTGTTGCGAAAGGTGCATTCATGCAGGGAGTGTAGCATTCATGCAGGGAGTGTAGCATTCATGCAGGGAGTGTAGCATTCATGCAGGGAATGTAGCATTCATGCAGGGAGTGTAGCATTCATGCAGGAAGTGTAGCATTCATGCAGGGAGTGTAGCATTCATGCAGGGAGTGTAGCATTCATGCAGGGAGTGTAGCATTCATGCAGGGAGTGTAGCATTCAAAGAAAAAGGCCAGTAACCCCAGAAAAGAACTTGGGACCTGCAGTGTTAATGGAAGGGGATTCCCCTTCCAAACACTAGCATACTACGACTCCATCCTTCCTCCTCCCGTCTTCCACATCAACAACTCTTCAATAAATGTAAGTGACATGTTACTGTATTATATTTACATGTATTTCTTTATTGTTCATAAAACTGTGTATTATTTAATGTCAAAAAGTTCTAAAAAATATTTTATTTTACCACTTTTGAAAGTCTGGAACCAATTAATTTTATTTTCATTATTTCTTATGGGGAAAATTGATTCGGATAACGATAAAATCAGTTACAGATACGCCCTCTGTGACGGATTAATATCGCTAACCGAGGTACCACTGTATTAGGGTAACGTTAAATCAAGTGTTAATGTGGGAATGCTTAATGCCAAATATCAATCAAAATTTCTCTTTTTTTTTTTTCAATTAATTTCTGCTGATACTGTGACTCAGTCTTACTAACAATGATTTGCATGAGAGTGTTTGATAAACCACATAATTACTAGAAAGTGTTAAAAATACCCAGGTATGTGTTAACATGGGTATACCTAATAGAATGTGATAATGGCAAATTTTATATTTTTCGCTACTTGCCACTAAGATACTTGAGAAAATAATACACAAGTGAATGTATGAGTTCATAATGAAACAATATTCTTAGCACTTGCCAGTATGGTTTCAGGCACAAAAAAAAAAAAATTACAAATGCCCATTACACATCTCAAGAAAACAATGAATATAAAATAGGCCTCATCACTGACGTAATTATTATTATAATCGAAACTAAGCGTTAAACTCGCCAGGGTTATACAGCATCACTGACGTAAGAAATGGTTTTCATACAGTAGAGTCCAACATCCTACTCCTTAAACTAGAGCATTATTGTATATGATATGTATAGTACAATAATGCTTTCTCTTAAATTTTTCTCTAGATTTTCAGGGATGGGACGGTTGGATGAACCACAACTTCAGAATGACTCCAGCCCTGATCAATATAAACTTATGGTGTTTAATTTTAGAAGTCTGTAAAATTTACCTGCAATCTTACATGTCCAGGAGACAGAACAAAGAGGAGCAATGCTTCAACAAGAAAAAACATTTAAGACTTCTAGTTTAGTACATAAATAACCCGCACATAACAGAGAGGAACTTATGACGATGTTTTGGTCTGACTTGGACCATTTACAAAGTCACACTAACAGGAAGGAGAGAAGGCACCAGTACATATAGGCCAGCTGGCAGGAACAGAGCAAGAGGGGTAGAAGGGGTAGTGGTAGAGGTAAGGCAGGTAGTGAAAGTGGTAGTGGAAGTAGCAGTGGTAGAGGTAAGGCTGGTAGTGGAAGTAGCAGTGGTAGAGGTAAGGCTGGTAGTGGAAGTAGAAGTGATAGTGTAAAGTAGGGAGAGAGGTGGTAAAAAATAAAAAAAAAAGGGAGGCAAAAAAGAAGGTAGGAGCCAAAGGTAGAAGGGAAGGAAGTAGTAGAAGTAGTAGTGGAGTCAGTCAAAGGCAATGAAAGAGAAGCACTGCAGGAGAGCTAAGAGCCCACAAGGGGTAAGACCAAAATCACAGGAAAGTGGAAAAAGTGAAGGAAACACCAAAGGCAGAAGAAAGGAAACCCAAAACAAGAAAAAGGAAAAAAAGAAAATGAGAAAAGGTAGAAAGAGGAGAAAAAGAATTAGGTTAAGTCACATTTGTTCTGAAGTTTGGAGCATTTGACAATGTAATGGGAAAGAAAGGCATCTACTACTACTACTACTTCCTTCCCTGCTACCTCTGGATCCTACCTATTCTTTTGCCTCCCTTTTTTCTATTTTCTTTCCCACCTACCTCTCTCCCTACTTCACACTACCACTTCTACTTCCACTACCTGCCTTACCTCTACCACTACCTCTCCTGCTTCATTCCTGCCAGCTTGCCTATATATACTGGCTCCTCCTCTCCTTCCTGTTAGTGTGACTTTGTAAATGGTCCAAGTCAGACTAAAATGTCGTTACAAGTTCCTCTCTCCTATGTGTGGGTTATTTGTGTATTGATCCAGTCACGGTATTGTGCCTTTTTGTATTTACTTCTAGTTTAGATTCATATACAGTAAGAGATAAGATTTTGTTTGGATTTTTCACCCCAGAGGGTTTACCACCCAGCATAGCCTAAAAAAGTCAGTGCATTATCGAGGGACTTTAGTCTGTCCTATCTTATTTCTGTTGGGGTCCTTAAATCTTGTCACCAAAGATGTGACCCACACCAGTTGACTAACACCCTGGTACCTACATGCTTGCTAGGTGAACAGGACAACAGGTATAAGGAAACACACCCAATGTTTCCACTCTTGTTGGGGATCGAACCATGGACACACTGTGTGTGAAGTAAGAGCGTTGCCTACCAGGCCACGAAACAGGAGGGTAATACTGTACCTTCCCAGGTGGTTGATGTCTACTAACCTACTACTTACTGTACATACTACACTACTTAAAATACTGTACAGTAGGGCCCCGCTTTACGGCGTTTTGCCTTATGGCATTCCGTTAATATGGCGAGTTCAAATTATGACCATGCGGTCTTTCAAATACAGCGCACGCCACCCGGTTTGTTTACATTCTCCGTGAGCACATCTCTCTATATTATGTAATAATAATCACTCTTGGGCACATTAAATGTCCTATTTTACTTTAATATAGACATTTTCATTAATCCATCTATGATATTTTCTTCAAAATTATATAAGAAACACGTTACATAGCATATAAACATTTTATGTTTATATACTATGGAGGTGTGGTAGCCGGGCGGAGGGAAAACATTACGTCACTCCCCTTAATGCATAACGCTTTTGTTTACAATTCTCGGCATGAATTATTCATTACTTCTCCCTCTGTTTATGATGGCATCTAAAAGTAGTTGATAGAAACAATTAAACTCAGTGAACATGTTATGTAGACGAAAACCAGACGAGTTCGCATGGTTTGTTTACATTACGTGTGGGTGGGGTGGGGTGGGGTGGGGAGGAGAGGGCTGCCCTGGCTGGCTACCATACTTCCCAAATCTGACTTCCGACAAATAAAACACCTCTCACCCTACATTAAGACTACAAATATTTTAAGGTAATTAATGAATGGACTGTACAGTGGACCCCCGGATTACGTCATTATTTCGTTCCAGAATGCTGTTCAAGTGACGTTAACGAACGAATTTGTTCCCATAAGGAATAATGTAAATTAGATTAGTCCTTTTAGACCCCCAAAAATACACTTACAAAAGCACTAACAAAAATACACTCACATAATTGTTCGAGTTTGGAGCAATACGTAATCCGGGGGTCAACTGTATATGTATTTTGTCGTTTTGGGGAGCTTTAATTAAATGTCGGAATATATTACTTGTAATAATAATAATAATAATAATAATAATAATAATAATAATAATAATAATACAGTGGACCCCCGGTTTTCTTGATTTTTTTGTTCCAGAATGCTGTTCAAGTGCCATTACCAAACGAATTTATTCCCATAAGGAATAATGTAAATTAGATTAGTCCTTTTAGACCCCCAAAAATACACTTACAAAAATAAAAAAATAAAAAATAAGAATAATAATAATAATTTGTCAGAGCATCATTCCTTCTAAAAGTTACATGAGAATAGAAGTGTTGGTCTTTATTTATTATATTGTACCACTGTGGAGACAACTTGTACACAATAAGGTGTTTGTATGAACGTATATCAACCATAACTAGATGGTTTGTTTACATAAGTACTCTGCGGCTGTCTTACTCTCTTGTTTATTCGTTTTTATCTCGCTTACTCACTTCTCACCCTACATTAAGACTACAAATATTTTAAGGTAAGCAATGAGTGTACTGTAAATGCATTTTATCGTTCTAGGACGCTTAATGTCGTAGTAGGTGGGAGTGGCCAGGCAAGATGCCATACCTCCCACACGACTTTCTACAAATAAATACTTTTCACCTCTCACCCTACATTAACCCTTTCAGGGTCATTGCCGTAGTTCTACAGCTTTGAGTTCAGGGTCCAAACCGTAGTTCTACGTCATGAGCTCAGCTCACTCAGATAAGCGTTGAGCGGTAAAATTGGGCCTAGATATGAGACACTACATCTATGTGGTAAGTGTACACCACATAAAACAAATCCTGCAGCACACAGTGCATAAAAGAAAAAAAACTGAAACTGTAATTTTCGATTAAAACAGTGACTTTGCAGTGTTTTTTCCATATACTTTTTATAGTTGTATTTGCGATTACTTGGTCCCATTTGATAGAATGGAAGATATATTACAGATATAGAGATGATTTTAATTGGTTTTAGTAGTGGAATTGGCTTGAAACTGAGCTCAAAATAGCAGAAATGATAAATTTTTGCCGATGTTCAAGAGTAAACAAATGACCTCACACGTCTAATACGCGCCAGCTGGTGGGTCTAATATACGTTCACAAATGTGGTGATTCTCCATGGGGAAGTGGAATAGAATTCTTCCTCCGTAAGCCATGCGTGTCGTAAGAGGCGACTAAAATGCCGGGAGCAAGGGGCTAGTAACCCCTTCTCCTGTATATATTACTAAATGTAAAAGGAGAAACTTTCGTTTTTCCTTTTGGGCCACCCTGCCTCGGTGGGAAATGGCCGACGTGTTGAAAGAAAATGTGGTGATATTATTTGTACAATTATTACAATATTGCATAACAGTAAATCTTCCATTTTTTGGTTTGAATAAAAATTCATTATGTGAATAAAAAATCAAAATGGAATTCATTTGTAAAGACTGAAAACGTAACTAATGAACAGAGGAAATGTTAGTTTAGTGCCAGGAATGCCTGCATTGTTTATTCTGCATCCTATTTTGAAATTGGAATATTTTGAACTGAGTTAAATTGGCTAAATTACCAATTTCCAAATCACTTTATTTTGTAGTTGAAACAGTTGACTGGGCGATTTCTTGTGCTCAATCGATAGAATAGAAGTAATACTAGTGAAATAGCTAAGAATTTGGTCGACTGGAATAATGTACATAATTGGCCCAAAATGGGAGTCAAAGTTGGCAAAATCGCCAATGCGTAAATATCGCTGACACATCAAAATTCGCGAGAGAATAATTTCGTCAATTTTCAATCAAATTTTGTACTTTTTGTTTTATTACCTTCAGAAAAAGATTCTCTACCATTTCATAAGAAAAAATAAGAATTTTTTTTTTTAAATTCTTGGACACTGGCACACCCCTTCCAAAAATGGCCTTGGACCCTGAAAGGGTTAAGACCATTAAGACTACAAATATTTTAAGGTAAGTAATGAGTGTACTGTATATGCATTTTATCACTCTAGGGAGCTTTAAGCATCATAGTATAGTATGTATGTGTGGGTGGGGTGGCCAGGAGGGCTACCATACCTACCACACCTGACTTCTTACAGTAAATACTACTCACCTTTTGCCCTATATTAAGACTACAAATATTTTGAGGTAAATAATGAGTGAACTGTGTGTGTATTTTACTTTTTAATGCCTAGTTCTATTGCTACCTAATATATGTTAGCGTAAACTTGTTATCTGGCATTTATATGCATTTATAAATGGAAAAAAAATGGAGTTCTGCTTTTTGGCGAAGTCTTCTTTCTGGCAGTAGCCTGGAACCTAACCTGCCGTATAAGTGGGGCCCTACTGTATATGTAAATTACTATATATATTAAGACAATCTTATGACTGGAGGGTTTGAGGATTTTATTACATGTTAACCCTTTTGGGGTCGGTGCCGTACTAGTACGTTTTACGAGCAGGGGTTGGTGCCGTACTAGTACGCGTAAATTCTAGCGGCTTCAAATTAAGCGGGAAACAGCTGGTAGGCCTAGGGATGAGAGAATGGGTCTGCGCGGTCAGTGTGCGCAGTAGGAAAAAAATTGGGCACCCAGTGGTGCATTGTGGGAACACCATTTCAGTACACCTTCTCCACCATGCCTCGCAGCAAGAAACACCTTACTCCTCGGCGAATTGGGACACTTTTATTCATCAGTGACAGTTCTAACAGTGATGGGGGTGTCAGTGAAGGTGACTTTCAAGGTTTTGAGGCGGTTGTGACCGAAACTAGTGACCATAATACCGGTATAAGTGAGGAAACCCCAGACGACCCACAGCCGTCCACCTCTGGTGCTGTGGCGTCTTGTTCACGGCCAGTTGTACCAGAACGAAGGAGGAAACTCCTATTTACTCATATCCCGGACTCAGATGTGAGCAATGGTGATGATACTGATAGTGACTATGAACTCCAAGCCCTTCTAAATAGTTCCAGTAGCGCGAGTGAAGAGGTATATGCGCTCTGGTAGTGTGCCATATGCTCTTCGAAGGGTTAGGAGTACATCTCGGAGTACATCCCATGGGCATACAACAGGAAGTGATAGTGAAAATGAAGATGATAGCATTGCAATTGGTATGAGAAATGTGCATGCAACTGGTAGTGTTGGTGGTGGTGACGCGCGCGAGGAACCAGCAGTGGACCATGCTGGCACCCACGCCGCTGAGTCAGCTCAGTTACAACAAAGGCAACCCTCACCCACCCACCAACCCCCACAACTACAACCTCCACTTCCACAACCCCCACAACCACCTGTAAATATCCAGTACCCACCAGCAGACCGCACCTGGGATTGGCAGGAAGCTGCGAATTTTATTCCCAATCCCCATCAGTTTGATGAAAGTCACAGTGGATTACGCCCATCTTGTCCACTTGGGAACAATGCCACTGAACTGGAATGTTTCCAGTTATTTTTTGACGAACCCCTGATAGACATTATTATCAGAGAAAGCAACAGATACTTCGATTACACAATGGCAAACACGATTCTTTCACCAAAATCACGTCTACACCAGTGGAAGGAGACAACTGTGGCAGAGATGTATCTTTTCTTTGCCACATGTGTATAAGCACCGTATCAAATCATATTGGTCAACAGACAGATTGATTGCAACACCAGCTTTCAGTGATATTATACCAGTGAATCGATTTGTGCTACCTCTACGCATGTTGCATTTCTCAGACAAAACCAGGCCTGACAGAACCGACAGGTTATATAAGATTAGGAATGTGTTTCTGTATCTGAAAGAGAAATTCAATATGTATTTTTATCCCTTCAGGAAGCTTGTTATTGACGAGTCACTGATTCTGTTCAAAGGTAGACTGTCATTCAAGCAGTATATACCAAGCAAGAGGAAACGCTTTGGTATAAAGTTGTTTGTGCTTTGTGATTGCTACAGTGGTCTTGTATTGGATATTATTGTGTATACTGGAAGTAATACATTGAAAGATACCAGGAAGTTATTGGGTATCTCTGGTGATGTGGTTAGAACAATGATGGAACCATATCTTGGCAAGGGGCATATATTATATACTGATAACTGGTACACTAGCCCCTCCTTCAGTGATTTTTTGCGAGTGAACTTGACAGATGTGTGCGGTACAGTGCATGCAAATCGTAAGCATATGCCTAGGTTCAATGCAGGCACTTGTAGAGGTGAGGTGCAGGTGTTTGCTGCCAATGATATCATGGCATTTCGGTGGCATGACAAACGAGATGTCACACTGTTGTCATCAATTCACCCTAATGAAATGGCAGACAGTGGCAGGGTGAATAGAGAGACCGATGAACCCATTCTAAAACCTGCAGCTGTGATGGACTACACTCTCAATATGCATTCAGTGGACAAATGTGACATACAGATTGGGTTTGCTGATTGTGTTAAAAAGAGTTATAAGTGGTACATAAAACTCTTTTTTCACATTTTGGACATTTCCATGCTCAATGCATATAATGTTTATAAACACGCTGGATAACAGGTATATCTAGCTACTTCTACTTACACTTTAGGTCACACTACACAGGCATGCACATGCATATATATACATACACACATCTAGGTTTTTCTTCTTTTTCTTAATAGCTCTTGTTCTTTTTATTTTCTCTATTGTCCATGGGGAAGTGGAAAAGAATCTTTCCTCCGTAAGCCATGCATGTCGTATGAGGCGACTAAAATGCCAGGAGCAATGGGCTAGTAACCCCTTCTCCTGTACACATTTACTAAAAAAGAGAAGAAGAAAAACTTTATAAAACTGGGTTGTTTGAATGTGCGTGGATGTAGTGCGGATGATAAGAAAGAGATCATTGCTGATGTTATGAATGAAAAGAAGTTGGATGTCCTGGCCCTAAGCGAAACAAAGCTGAAGGGGGTAGGCGAGTTTCAGTGGGGAGAAATAAATGGGATTAAGTCAGGAGTATCTGAGAGAGTTAGAGCTAAGGAAGGGGTAGCAATAATGTTGAAGGATCAGTTATGGAAGGAGAAGAGGGAATATAAATGTGTAAATTCAAGGATTATGTGGATTAAAATAAGGGTCGGATGCGAAAAGTGGGTCATAATAAGCGTGTATGCACCTGGAGAAGAGAGGAGTGTAGAGGAGAGAGAGAGATTTTGGGAGATGTTAAGCGAATGTATAGGAACTTTTGAACCAAGTGAGAGAGTAATTGTGGTAGGGGACCTAAATGCTAAAGTAGGAGAAACATGTAGAGAGGGTGTGGTAGGTAAGTTTGGGGTGCCAGGTGTAAATGATAATGGGAGCCCTTTGATTGAACTTGTATAGAAAGGGGTTTAGTTATAGGTAATACATATTTTAAGAAAAGAGGATAAATAAGTATACAAGATATGATGTAGGCGTAATGACAGTAGTTTGTTGGACTATGTATTGGTAGATAAAAGACTGTTGAGTAGACTTCAGGATGTACATGTTTATAGAAGGGCCACAGATATATCAGATCACTTTTAGTTATAGCTACAGTGGGAGTAAAAGGTAGATGGGATACAAGGAAAATAGAAGCAGTAAGTAAGAGAGAGGTGAAGGTTTATAAACTAAAAGAGGAGGCAGTTAGGGTAAGATATAAACAACTATTGGAGGATAGAGGGGCTAGTGAGAGTGTAGGCAATGGGGTCGAAGATGTATGGGGTAGATTTAAAAATGTAGTGTTAGAGTGTTCAGCAGAAGTTTGTGGTTACAGGCGAGTGGGTGCGGGAGGGAAGAAGAGCGATTGGTGGAATGATGATGCAAAGAGAGTAGTAAGGAGAAAAAGTTAGCATATGAGAGGTTTTTACAAAGTAGAAGTGATGCAAGGAGGGAAGAGTATATGGAGAGAAAAAGAGAGGTTAAGAGAGTGGTGAAGCAATGTAAAAGAGAGCAAATGAGAGAGTGGGGGAGATGTTATCAACAAATTTTGTTGAAAATAAGAAAAGTTTTGGAGTGAGATTAATAAGTTGAGGAAGCCTAGGGAACAAATGGATTTGACAGTTAAAAATAGGAGAGGAGAGTTATTAAATGGAGAGTTAGAGGTATCGGGAAGATAGAGGGAATATTTTGAGGAGTTGTTAAATGTTGATGAAGACAGGAAGCTGTGATTTTGTATAGGGCAAGGAGGAATAACATCTTGTAGGAGTGTGGAAGAGCCAGTTGTGAGTGTGGGGAACTTCTGAGGCAGTGGGTAGAATGAAAGGGGTAAGGCAGCTGGGATTGATGGGATAAAGATAGAAATGTTAAAAGCAGGTGGGGATATAGTTTTGGAGTGGTTAGTGCTTTTTTTTTTTTTTTTTTTAACACATCGGCCGATTCCCACCAAGGCAGGGTGGCCCGAAAAGAAAAACTTTCATCATCATTCACTCCATCACTGTCTTGCCAGAAGGGTGCTTTACACTACAGTTATAAAACTGCAACATTAACACCCTCCTTCAGAGTGCCGGCACTGTACTTCCCATCTCCAGAACTCAAGTCCGGCCTGCCGGTTTCCTGAATCCCTTCATAAATGTTACTTTGCTCACACTCCAACAGCACGTCATATTAAAACCATATGCCTCCATTCACTCCTATCAAATACGCTCACACATGCTTGCTGGAAGTCCAAGCCCTCGCACACAAAACTTCCTTTACCCCTCCCTCCAACCTTTCCTAGGCCGACCCTACCCGCCTTCCTCCACTACAGATTTATACACTCGAAGTCACTCTGTCTCGTTCCATTCTCTCTACATGTCCAAACCACCTCAACAACCTCCTC
>WNWK01053410.1:0-11876 GCA_009830355.1 Cherax destructor | reverse complement strand
GGAGCTTGGCATTTAAAAGTACGGGGGAGCTTGACTTTTTTAATTTTTTTGGGGGGGGCCCCCTTGGGGGCCCTGTGATTTTTGGCTTTTCGGGCTGGGGTTTTTGACACTTTTTAGTACTGTGTGGACCACTTCTGGCCCGGAGCTTATTTTTTAGACGGGGGGTTTTTGGGAAATTTTTTTTGGGGACGGGGGAGCTTGACTTTTTTAAGGTACTGTGGGCTTGACACTTCTAGTATTGAGTTGACATTTCTAGCCCCGGAGTTTGACATTCCCCAGTACTGTGGCACTTTTCGACTGGGGGCCTGACGTTTTTCCCTAGTCTGGGGCCTTTTCCGCCTCTTAGTACTGGGGCTTAAAATTCCAGTCTGATAAACCCGGGGTTTTTCACTGCTGGCCCACGTAAACCGAAAAAAAGAACATCCCGGCTGGTCAGGTACACTTTGGGTTTCTCCACCCTTTTTAAAAGGGGGTTTTTGGCCCCCAACTTTTGTAGGGGGGAGGAGGGGGTTCGGGGCCCCCCCGCCCCCATTGGGGATCTGAAGGGGTTAAAAAGGGGATATATTTCATTTTAAAATACCCTTCATGTTTTGATTCCAAAACAAATTTTCCCCGAGAAGTCCCTTGATGTAAGGAATTTTGTTTTTGGATTTCTTTAGACCTTGTATGTTTGAAAGAATAAATGTCGTTATATTGTTTATGGAGCTTTGTTTGCTGGCATTATATTTGTTTCCAAAGGAGGCCAACTTGTGCCTCTGCTCCAGAAAGGGTTTCCAGTTGGGAATTTGGTCATTTTGTAAAATTTTTTCCTTTCGGCCCCTAAAAATCCTCCTCCTCTGGAGAGGTTTTGCTCCCCTTTTTGTTTCCCAAGGCCTGGGTGACTATATCTTTTGTCCCCCTTTAGATGGTTGGCCTGAAGCTGTTTAGCATTTTTTTTCAGGACTGACAGTGACACTTTAGGGTGAAATAAATTCCACAGAGGAGTTGCACCCCATGGTCTTTGGGGTGCGGTATTTTGGGATGGTCAAAAATGCATGTCCCCAATCCTTTTTTCCAGATATAATGCCCAAACCAAGATAAAATTTATATAGATTGTTTTTTTTCCCAGGATTTTTTTTGGCTGCTTCCCCTGTTGCACTTCTTTGTTTCCCCCTCCTCCACCCCCTTTGTTAATTTTTTACCCTCTTCCCCAAAGGACCCACCCGGGCAACTAAAGGGTTTCCCTCCTGGAACCAGCGGTGGGTGAACAGGGACAATTAAAACATGGAAAGTTCCACTGGTAGCTGAGGCGTACCAACTAACAAACATTTTGCAAAGGGCAAATAATTTAACAAGTCCACAATTTATCCTTTATTTGGAGAAAAAAGTCAACATTCAATAATGCCGATGTTTTATGGGAACTGAATATCCTTGAATTCCCCCACTCAACAATACTTATTTTTTTTTTAGGAACAGGTTATTTTTGGGGAATGATTTAAATTAAAGGAAAGATTTCCAGTTTTTAGTGGAAAATTCCCATGTGTGTGTGGAGAGGGGAAGGTTGTGGTTTTATGTGTGTGTGTATTGGGGTGGTTAGGTTATGTGTATGTGTTAGTTACCATTTTCCTAGGACATGTGATTAGACACTAGGTTTTAAGAATGTGTTTGGTGGTGTAACAAACACTTGAAATGTTTTGGCCCCGCCTTAAGGGCCCTGGGTGAAAAACCTACCACAAACTGTGTGGGTGTGGGGGGGGGGAGTGTGGGGGGGGGATGTGGTGAACTCACCAATTGTAGTCACCTAATTGTGGTTGCAGGGCGGACTCAGCTCCTGGCCCCGCCTGGCTGCTGCATGGGATCTGCCTCCCTGCTCCATGAGCTTTATAACCCTGTCTTAAAACTGTGGGATGGTTTTCCGCCCCATCATTTTCTAATTTCCACTTCCTGACTATCTGAGCTGGGGAAGAAATGCTTCCTAACATCCCGATCATCTGAGTCTTCAGCCCAGTTGTGTCCCCTTGTTTTCTGTGTTCCCTCTCTAACATCCTGCCCCCAAAAAGGGAACACCTCCATTTTTTCCATTTTACCTTTCAGTTTCGGCGACCACGGTTAGGGTCAACTTATCCCTTTGGGATTTTCTATTTTTGGTTTGCTTGACCGGTACCAACGGTTACTTTTATGGGGGTTTCACAGTCCCTTTTTTGGGTAATGGAACCCCCGGTTTTCCGCCCCCCTTGCGCCGCAGACTGGTTGATGGTGCCTCGGGATGCGGGTTATACCACCCCAAGGCTTTCTCCTTTCCGGGTTTGTAGCCTTTGTCCCCTAGCCTGTACTCTGTCAGGGTCTTCTTTCCCTTCTCGATCTTCGACTTTTTTTTTGGGGATTGAATTAAACCATTTCGCCAAGCTTGTCCAGGTTTGTTGAAGTCCTGTTGGTCCCCTCCAGGATTCTTCTCATTAATTTCAATCATCTAACAGAGACATTTAGTCATCCCATCTGATGTCAAATATACCAAGAAAACACTGGTCCGGACTGACCCTGGGAACGCCGCTGTCACAGGTCCCAAGGGCCTCATCACGCACCATGACCCGTTGTTGCCTCCCGTGAGGTTCCCTGATCCATTCAGTGCCCTTCCTGTTATACGTGCTTGTTTTTGTGTGTGTGTGTTGGTGTGTGGTGTGTGTGGTGGTGGTGTGTGTGTGTGTGGGTGGTGGTGTGTGTGCGTGTGTGGTGGGGTGTGGGGGTTGAGAAACCTTTGACCCTCCTCCAGACCACTTCGGCATATTTTTAGCCTCTGGGGCCTTATCATATATTTGAAACTTGTAGTTTGCCACCATCACTGCCTCGTTTAAGTCATGTCACTCTTCAACCACTCTGAGACTAAAAGAATGTTTCCTTATGTTTTCCTATTGCTCATATGTGTCTTCATTTTTCACCTGTGTCCTTTTGATCCTGGTCCTTTTAATTCAAAATTTGTGTCCTTACATGCCCTATCATTTCTTAGAATTTTGTGTCGTAATCATGTCCTCGTCTTCGTCCTCTCCTTCAAGAAGAGTACGAGGACATTTCCCTCAGTTCTGGTACTAGTCTGGTTGTAAACCTTAGGACATCAAGCTCTGCGCGTGCTTGACCATGCTGGAGCCATGTAAACCATACCACGGGTGGGGTTAGAACCCGCGGTCAGAGAGTCTCAAACCTCCAGACCGTCGCGATGGTCTGGAGTTTAGAGACTGGTCGAGGGTTCTAACCCCACCCGTGGTATGGTTTGTTTGCAATCGTGTCATTACTATTTGGTGAGTCGTGGAGCCATGTACTCAATGAGTGACCCAACATATGTAAGATAAAGAGTGCTCGAGGATTCTATGTCCAAATTTTCTAAATACCATTCTGAGGTTTGCTAATCTTGCATATGCTGCTGCCATTATACGGTTTATGTGATACGCCTTTATGGTGATACGCATTTCACTCCCTGATACTTGAAGCTTTTCTCCGCCCAAACTGTACTCAGTGTCCGGTGTGTGTCCGGTTTGTGTATGTGCTCACCTATTTTTGGTTGCAGGGATCGAGTCTCAGCTTCTGGCCCTGCCTCTTAATTTGCTGCTTGCCAGATTCAGTAATAGCCTCGTGAGCTGTATTGTATCTGCTCTTAAAACTATGTATGCAGCCATCCTCCGCCACTTCCTGGCCACTCTGAGACTGAAGAAATACTTCGAAACATCTGTGTCCATGAGTTCCCGTTTCTCTCTTCAAACAGTCTGTCTCTGTCTACCCTATCAGTTCCCCTGAGTATTTTGTATGTTGTTACATGTCCTCCAGGTTCTTCTCTCCTCCAATGTCATCAGAATAATTTCCGTCAGCTTTACCTCGTTGCATACTTTAGCACTTCTGCCAGTTTCTTAACTTTTTTGCAGGTGTGAATTCCATGTTAAATGCTAATACTATATACCCCAAGATGGTCCGAACGTATGTTAAAGAAACTGGAAGGTCCTCCAGGAGGTCAACGACCCCGCGGCCCGATCCATGACCAGGCCTCGCGGTGAATCAGGGCCTGATCAACCAGGCTGTTAATGCCGGCCGCACGCAATCCAGCGTACGAACCACATCCCGGCTGGTTAAGTACTGACTTTAGGTTAGGTCAGGGGCCCAAGACTGTTCAACTGCCTTTCAACATGTATAAAGGGGATTAGCAAGAGACCCCTGGCTGTCTTCCAGGGAACTGGACAGATACCTAAAGTGAGAGTACCTGACAAGCCGGACTGTGTGATTCGTACGTTGGATTTCGTGCTGCCAGCAGTAACAGCCTAGTTGATCAGGCCCTGATCCACCGTGAGGCCTGGTCATGGATCAGGCTGCGGGGGCGTTGACCCCCAGAAGACCCTCCAGGTAGATGTTAATGAGCTTCCATTTATTTTTTAAATATCTGTGGCTTGATGACAATGTACGTTGTGATAGGCAGCCACCGTCCCAAGGGTAACTGTGCAGGTGTGCAAGGTATCTCTCCAACTCCCTCTTGAAGACAAACAGGGATCTACTGGTAATCCCCTTAAGTATGTTGTGAGGCAGCTGAAGAGTCTTGGGCCCATGACATTTATTGTGTTAACTCTTAATGTTCTCATGTCACCCCTGCTTTTCACTGGGGGACGGGGAATGTTGCACAGCCTGCCGAGTCTTACTTTCGTAGGGAGGGATTTCTGTGTGCAGATCTGGGACTAGTTCCTCTAGGATTTTCCAGGTGTAAATTATGATGTATATTTCTCGCCTGCTTTCTAAGGAGTACAGGTCAAGGGACTTCAAATGGTCCCAGTAATTGAGGTGCTTGACTGTACTTATACATGTAGTGAAAGGTCTTTGTATAGTCTCCAGATCTGCAATTTCGCCTGTCTTGAAAGGGGTCGTTAGTGTACAGCATAATTTCAGTTTAGAGAGAACAAGTGACTTAAAAGGATCATCATTGGCTTGGCATCTCCTGGTCCCGCCTCTTCATTGATCGCTACTAGGTCCTCTCTATCCCTGCTTCATGAGCTTTATCATACCTCGACTTACAACTATGTATGGTTCCTGCCTCCACTACATCACTTGCCAGACTATTCCACTTCCTGACAACTCTATGACTGAAGAAATACTTCCTAACATCCCTTTGACTCATCTGAGTCTTCAACTTCCAATTGTGACCCCTTGTTTCTGTGTCCCATCTCTGGAACATCCTGTCTCTGTCCACCTTATCTATTCCTCGCAGTATTTTGTATGTCGTTATCATGTCTTCCCTAAACCTCCTGTCCTCCAGTGTCGTCAGGCCGATTTCCCTTAACCTTTCTTCGTAGGACATTTCCCTTAGCTCTGGAACTAGCCTTGTTGCAAACCTTTGCACTTTCTCTAATTTCTTGACGTGCTTGACCAGGTGTGGGTTCCAAACTGGTGCTGCATACTCCAGTATGGGCCTGATGTACACGGTGTACAGAGTCTTGAACGAATCCTTACTGAGGTATCGGAACGCTATTCTCAGGTTTGCCAGGCGCCCATATGCTGCAGCAGTTATCTGGTTGATGTGTGCTTCCGGAGACGTGCTCGGTATTATACTCACCCCAAGATCTTTCTCCTTGAGTGAGGTTTGCAGTCTTTGGCCACCTAGCCTATACTCTGTCTGCGGTCTTCTTTGCCCTTCCCCGATCTTTATGACTTTGCATTTGGCGGGGTTAAATTCAAGGAGCCTGTCCAGGTCTCTTTGTAGTCCTGCCTGATCCTCATCTGATTTAATTCTCCTCATTAACTTCACATCCTCTGTGAACAGGGACACTTCTGAGTCTATCCCTTCCATCATGTCATTCACATATACCAAGAATAGCACTGGTTCTAGGACTGACCCCTGTGGGACCCCGCTCGTCACAGGCGCCCACTGTGATACCTCATCACGTACCATGACTCGTTGTTGCCTCCCTGTCAGGTATTCTCCGATCCATTGCAGTGTCCTTCCTGTTATACGTGCCTTATCCTCTAGCTTCTGCACTAATCTCTTGTGAGGAACTGTGTCGAAGGCCTTCTTGCAGTCCAAGAAAATGCAATCAACCCACCCCACTCTCTCTCGTCTTTTACTTCTGTTACCTTGAAGGTTTGTGACACAGGATTTGCCTTCCATGAATCCGTGCTGGTTGTCGTTTATAATCTTGTTCCGTTATAGGTGCTCCACCATTCTCCTCCTGATAATCTTCTCCATGACTTTGCATACTATACACGTCAGTGACACTGGTCTATAGTTTAGTGCCTCGTTTCTGTCTCCTTTCTTAAAAATGGGAACTACATTTGCCGTCTTCCATACAACAGGTAGTTGCCCAGTTTCAAGGGATGTGTTGAAAATTGTGGTTAGTAGCACACAGCGTCTCTGCTCCCTCTCTAAGGACCCACGGAGAGATATTGTCCGGTCCACCGCCTTTGAGGTATCAAGGTCACTTAGCAGCTTCTTCACCTCCTCCTCAGTTGTGTGTATTTCATCCAACACTTGTTGGTATATCCCTTGTTGGTGTACCCCGCTGTTATGTCTTCCCAGAGTCCTTTCTGTCTCCACTGTAAATACTTCCTTAAATCTCGATAAGTGTGTGTGTGTGTGTGTGTACTCACCTAATTGTTGCAGGGGTCGATTCATGTGTGTGTACTCACCTAATTGGTTGCAGGGGTCGATTCATAGCTCCTGGCTCCGCATCTTCATTGTGTGTGTGTGTGTGTGTGTTTTCTCTAGAGCACGTATCTCCAAGGATGCAATCGGTTGTGTGCGTCGATGCGTGCATACCTGTGTACGTGAGTGGCTACATTTACATTTACCTGAAGACATTATATATATATATATATATATATATCATATATATATATATATATATATATATATATATATATATATATTATATATATATATATATATATATATAAACCCTTTCATCATCATTCAACACTTTCATATCACTCATACTATAATCACTGTCTTTGCAGAGGAGCTCAGATACTGACAGTTTAGACGTCCCTCCAAACTCCAATATCCCAAACCCCTCCTTTAAAAGTGCAGGCATTGTGCTCCCATTTCCAGACCCCAAGTCCGGCTAACCAGTTTCCTGAATCTTTCACACTCCAACAGCTCGTCAGGTTCCAAAAACAATTCATCTCCATTCACTCCTAACACGCTCACGCACACTTGCTGGAAGTCAAAGCCTCTCGCCCACAAAACCTAATTTACCCTCTCCCTCCAACCTTTTCGAGGGCGACCCCTACCCCGCCTTCCTTTCCCTACAGATTTATACGCTCTCCAAGTCATTCTACTTTGATCCATTCTCTCTAAATGACCAAACCACCTCAACAACCCCTCTTCAGCCCTCTGACTAATATTTTTAGTAACTCTACACCTTCTCCTAATTTCCACACTACGAATTCTCTGTATAATATTTACACCACACATTGCCCTTAGACAGGACATCTCCACTGCCTCCAGCCGCCTCCTCGCTGCAGTATTTACAACCCATGCTTCACACCCATATAAGTGTGTTGGTACCACTATACTCTCGTACATTCCTTCTTTGTATTAATATTGGTAGAATTACTGACAATATGTTAAGTAAAATGACACAAGTGCAACTAATGTGACATTTTATTGTGGCAACGTTTCGCTCTCCAAGAGCTTTATCAAGTCGTAACGGCTTGATAAAAGCTTTGCCTGGCGGCTCTGGCTTCACACGCTGAGGGTTCGGGTTCGATTCACGGCAAGAGTGGAAACATTGGACGTGTTTCCTTGCACTGGTTGTCCATGTTCACCCATCAGTAAAATGGGTACCTGGGTGTTAGTCGACTGGTGTGGGTCGCATCCTGGGACAAAACTTACCTAATTTGCTCGAAATGCTCTGCATAACAAAGGGATTTATATATAGTATTATGCCATTGCTGTCAGCTAGGCCTGTATACCTTTTTCATGTACTTGTATAAATAAAGATATAATTATTATATGATTATTATTAATATCTGGCCACACAACATGAACATAGATAAGTATGTTTATGGAGCAACTTGCAATGTGAACAGACTGACTGATGTTGTAGTGGCCAGGCTTAGGCTTGGCTACAAGTACTTCTGGCAGTTTGGGAGATACACAGATGATGATCAAACTAAATGCAAATTATGTGATCAGGCATATGGTCATTGTCTTGAACACTATGTGCTTAATTGTCCACTTATTGAGGAATATAGAGATAGACAGTATAATAACCTATGTGACATGTCAAGATATCTTATTAATGAAAATAAGATACCAGTTATACTAAGCAAATTTTCTAAATCTGCTTGTAACAGATAAGTGAAGTGTAGATATAAATCCAAATGTACAATTGTTAACCCTTTTGGGTCCTAGTTCCTAGGCCTTTTGTGTATCCATATGCTCTTGCGCTACCGTCCACAGGATGGATATGAGGTGCACAATAAACTAGCCACTTCGGTGGCAAAATCTAAAAATCACTCAGCGTTCATTACCTTTGTAACTTGTGAGTTCATTACCTTTGTAACTTGTGAGTTTCTTACCTTTGTAACTTGTAACTTGTGAGTTCCTTACCTTTGTAACTTGTGAGTTCCTTACCTTTGTAACTTGTGAGTTCCTTACCTTTGTAACTTGTGAGTTCATTACCTTTGTAACTTGCTCAGCTATCAAAATTTTGGGGTCCAGTCCCTGGACCCATTATGTACCTCTGTAATCTTTTGACTACCGCCCACAGGATGGGTATGGGGTGCATAATAAAGATATCAAACTAAACAAGTTAAGGACCCAAACATTCACTGACCACACATTCAGTGTTATTAAAGGTCCTGACATTTGCTGACAACACACTCAGCAACTCGTCCACCTAATAACTATGTCACACTTTCACATAGGGTTTGCAGCCCATTTCTAGGTTAGGTTAGGTCTGGTTTGGTTAGGTAGATTGGTTTAGGTTAGATTAGATTAGGTTAGGCTACAGCGAAAATAAATAAAAGACGATAAAATAGTGTGCGGCGCTAGCAGACAACGGGCAGCCATTGCTCACGGCTCATAACTATGTCATATTTCAACTGTTCAAGGTTCCGTTAACAACCACCCATTTGACTGCTCTTACAACAGTGCCATATTGTCTGTGGTTAAGAGGACGCACTGAACTCAGGGTACTAAGGTCCCTGACATTCTGACCACACACTCAAGAGTGATGAAGTACGCACATGCCTGGCCCCAAATACAGTATTTATGACCCTGTCACAATCTATCACCTCACACAACTTTTTAAGGTACTTGCATGGTCTATAATACAATATTTATGCCCCCCGGCTCAATCTGCACGTGAATAATCTACACTGCATCAATAGTCACTTGCCATGAGGAAGGTATACGAGGTGTTTATCATGATGGAGTTACTAGTTATATATACTAGTCATAAATTATGCGCACCTGCTTGTTTTTATGTGTAATTAGTTATGTTGGGAGTACATGTTGTTTTTATTACTATGTAATTAAATTATTGAAATTAAAAGCTTATTTCTCTAATTACACACGCGTGTGTGTTTATTTATTGACAGTATACGACTTATTTTAAGTTCAAATGTATATGTATATGTAATGAAATTAGTTTGTTAGATTATGTACTGGGGGATAAAAGGTTGATGGGTAGGCTTCAGGATGTACATGTTTATAGAGGGGCAACGGATATATCGGATCATTATTTAGTTGTAGCTACAGTTAGAGTAAAAGGTAGATGAGACAAAAAGAAAATGGCAACAGCAAGTAAGAGAGAGGTAAAAGTGTATAAACTAAGGGAGGAGGAAATTAGGGTGAGATATAAGCAACTATTGGCAGAAAGGTGGGATAGTGCAAGTATGAGTAGTGGGGGGGTTGAAGAGAGTTTGGATAGTTTTAAAAATGCAGTATTAGAATGTGGGGCAGAAGTTTGTGGCAATAGGAGGGTGGGTAAAGGAGGAAAGAGGAGTGAGTGGTGGAATGAAGAAGTAAAGGGTGTGATAAAAGAGAAAAAGGTAGCTTATGAGAGGTTTTTACAAAACAGAAGTGTTAATAGAAGAGCAGAGTATATGGAGAGTAAAAGAAAGGTGAAGAGAGTGGTGAGAGAGTGCAAAAGGAGAGCAGATGAAAGAGTGGGAGAGGCTCTGTCAACAAATTTTGCTGAAAACAAGAAAACACTTTGGAGTGAGATAAACAAGGTAAGAAAGCCTAGGGAACGAATGGATTTGTCAGTTAAAAACAGAGTAGGGGAGTTAGTAGATGGGGAGCTGGAGGTATTTGGTAGATAAGAACATAAGAACATAAGAAAGGAGGAACACTGCAGCAGGCCTGTTGGCCCATACTAGGCAGGTCCTTCACAATCCGTCCAGGGTACTTAAAGAATGCAAGATGGAACTTAGTCAGCCATTAACGAATGTGTTTAATACGTCCATCCTAACTGGTATTGTGCCAGAGATGTGGAAGATAGCTAATGTAGTTCCTATATTCAAATCAGGGGATAAGTCAATTCCATCAAATTACCGTCCAATAAGCCTCACATCTATAGTAGGCAAATTATTAGAATCAATTATAGCTGATATTATTGAAGTCACCTTGAAGAACATAATTTGATTAATGAATCTCAGCATGGGTTCACGAGAGGTCGTTCCTGCCTAACAAATTTACTGACGTTTTTCAATAAAACATTTGAGGCAGTAGACAGTGATAAAGAATATGATATAGTTTACTTGGATTTCAGTAAGGCCTTCGATAGAGTACCTCACAAGAGACTCTTAAGAAAGGTGGCAGCTCATGGTATAGGAGGTAAAGTTCTAGCATGGATAGAGGCATGGCTTACCAATAGAAAGCAGAGAGTTTCCATTAATGGGGTCAAATCTGAATGGGGATTAGTCACTAGTGGCTTCCACAAGGATCAGTTTAGGCCCATTGTTGTTCATAATTTACATAAATGACCTTGATGAAGGAATTGCAAGTGACATGAGTAAATTTGCTGATGATACAAAAATAGGCCGTATGATTCATTCTGAGGAGGATACCAGTGAACTCCAGGAGGATTTGGACAAATTAATGTCTTGGTCTGAAAAGTGGCAGATGAAGTTCAATGTGGACAAGTTAAGGTACTAGTCCTTGGTAACGAAAATATCCCTCGAATTTATAAACTAGGTGAAGTAGAGCTTGATCATACAGAATGTGAAAAAGACTTGGGAGTCATGGTAAGCAGGAATTTAAAGCCAAGACAACAGTGCTAAGTGTGCCAATAAGGCTAACAGATTACAGGGTTTATTTCAAGAAGTATAAGCAACAGAAGTCCAAAAGTTATTTTACAGCTCTATACATCACTAGTGAGACCTCATTTGGATTATGCAGCTCAGTTTTGGTCTCCCTTACTACAGGATGGATATAGATTCATTGGAGAACATACAAAGAAGAATGACTAAAATGATTTACAGTATAAGAAATCTCCCGTATGAAGATAGACTTAGAGCGTTGAATCTCCACTCTCTGGAGAGACGTAGAATGAGGGAGATATCATCGAGGTGTATAAGTGGATGATGGGCATAAACAAAGGAGATATTAATAAAATACTGAGGATATCGAACCAAGTAAGAACCAGAAATAACGGATTTAAATTGGATAAATTTAGATTTAGAAAGGACATAGGCAAGTACTGGTTTTCGAACAGAGTTGTAGATGCGTGGAACAATCTTCCGAGTACTGTGATAGAGGCTAGGACCTTGGGTGGCTTTAAAAAGAGATTGGACAAATATATGAGTGGGAGGGGCTGGGTTTGATTGGTGTCGTGAGTACGGGAATAAATTCTTAGGTAGTGGTGGTTTTGATATGGACCTGCCTTGTATGGGCCAGAGGGCCTTCTGCAGTGTTCCTCCAT
>WNWK01053409.1:0-11877 GCA_009830355.1 Cherax destructor | reverse complement strand
AAAGTTAATTCATAGCATTAGAAATCTTCCGTATGAAGAAAGATTGAAGACCCTTAAATTACATTCACTTGTAAGACGAAGAATGAGGGAGACATGATCGAGGTATATAAGTGGAAGATGGGTATTAATAAGGGGATATAAATAAGGTCTTGAGGATATCTCTCAGAGAGAACCGCAATAATAAGAACATAAGAACATAAGAAAGGAGGAACACTGCAGCAGGCCTGTTGGCCATATAGGCAAGTCCTTCAAATCCATCCACTAACAGATATTTCTCAACATTTCAAAAGCTACCCAAGAATGATAGTTTAGATTTAGAAAGGATATAGGAAAATATTGGTTTGAAAATAGGGTAGTTGATGAGTGGAACAGTCTGCCTAGTAGGGTCATTGAAGCTATGACCTTGGGTAGTTTCAAATTTAGGTTGGATAAATTCATGAGTGAGAGGGGTTGGATTTGAGTAGGACTCGCACTTGAGTTACTAGAATCTTCAAAGCTTATTTCTTGGGTAGAATTGAAAATTAGGTTGGGCAATTATTCTGTTAGTGGGATGGATTGTGAAGGACCTGCCTAGTATGGGCCAACAGGCCTGCTGCAGTGTTCCTCCTTTCTTATGTTCTTATGTTCTTATAGTTACACAGTAAATGATCCTAGAATGTGGATAATTAACCACAATTACATGTAAGTATATATTAAAATAAAGTTGTAGTAATCACTCATATACAGGAAGATTATATTTTTATTGCAAAATAATTCTGTTCTATCACATTTCTGAACATAATTAACTGTTAATATATGTCTAGAGGTTTAAACATTTAAGAATTTTATTTTCAGTACACTATGGGTATAGGGACCGATATGGTTAACTTATGAAGCTAACTGGCCAGATCAAACGGGACGTAACACTCCAGTTCAAACAATGGAAGCACCAACATTGTCCGTAAATAGTACGAAGTATTCTACAGTGTATAAATTTATAAGAACTGATTAAATATTTCGTTTCATCAGTGGAAAGAGAATTTGATGTAGAAAAACTATTGTTTTTATGTTCTAGAGAAAGATAGATCTGAAGCACTGCAAATGGTAGGTGGGAGAACAATATTAGGCAGGGAAAAGCCTCAACGAACCACGAAGAGGACCTGTTGAGGCGTAGATCTGATGCCTCTGAAGAAGCTACTAGTAAGTTTAGTGCCTATGCTAAGACTGTAATTTAGAAAGTAAGGTTAGACTAGGAATATAGACGTAGATGAATGGTTCAGAGAACCGACAAGTTATAAATTAGACACATATGCAACAGTTGGGTATCTTTATTGAGGAAACGTTTCGCCACACAGTGGCTTCATCAGTCCAATACAAAGTAGAAAGGTGTAAAGAGAGGAGGAGTTTGAGGTTATCAGTCCCTCGGCCTGGAGTCGATGTGTTCAGTCCATCAATCTTGTTAGAAGTGTAGCACAAGGCCGTAGAGGTAGCTTATATGCTGTAATCAAGTGAGATGAAGCAGGAGGAGGCGGGGTCATAGTAGTACCATCCACTATTCTAAGTAGGTCTTCGTCCAAAGGTTGGACAAGTGTAGAAGAATTCGTTTGTATCAAGATCCCAAGCTGTTGCTGTGTCAGACAGGATGTAGATGAATGGTTCAGAGAACCGACAAGTTATAAATTAGACACATATGCAACAGTTGGGTATCTTTATTGAGTTATCATCCTCGGCTGAGTCGATGTGTTCAGTCCATCAATCTTGTTAGAAGTGTGATGGATGGACTGAACACATCGACTCCAGGCCGAGGGACTGATAACCTCAAACTCCTCCTCTCTTTACACCTTTCTACTTTGTATTGGACTGATGAAGCCACTGTGTGGCGAAACGTTTCCTCAATAAAGATACCCAACTGTTGCATATGTGTCTAATTTATAACTTGTCGGTTCTCTGAACCATTCATCTACATCCTGTCTGACACAGCAACAGCTTGGGATCTTGATACAAACGAATTCTTCTACACTTGTCCAACCTTTGGACGAAGACCTACTTAGAATAGTGGATGGTACTACTATGACCCCGCCTCCTCCTGCTTCATCTCACTTGATTACAGCATATAAGCCACCTCTACGGCCTTGTGCTACACTTCTAACAAGATTGATGGACTGAACACATCGACTCCAGGCCGAGGGACTGATAACCTCAAACTCCTCCTCTCTTTGTATTGGACTGATGAAGCCACTGTGTGGCGAAACGTTTCCTCAATAAAGATACCCAACTGTTGCATATGTGTCTAATTTATAGGAATATAGACGTAAGTAAAATACGATGGAGTCATTATCACGACTACGAGGGTCCTCAATATGACAACATAGTGATTGACCTAGAGTATGAATCCTGTACACCCTGACAGTCACTTTTGGGAACTAAGTGCTGGACAGATTCCTACCATCACTTGAAAAGAACGACGCGCAATAATTTCGGTATTTACTTACAAGATCCTCAATCCTATAGAGTAGACTCAGTGGTTCACGTCTGATAGAAACCCTCTAGAAGGCACTGGAGTGAGGAATTTCTACATTCATAGATACACTAGGAGAAACCTTAGCTAAACTCACAACACCTTAAACCCCCAGTGCCATGAAATCTTCACATACGTCAGTAAGAACATAAGAACATAAGAAAGGAGGAACACTGCAGCAGGCCTGTTGGCCCATACTAGGCAGGTCCTTCACAATCCATCCCACTAACAGAATAATTGCCCCACCTAATTTTCAATTCTACCCAAGAAATAAGCTTTGAAGATTCTATTAACTCAAGTGCGAGTCACACTCAAATCCAACCCCTCTCACTCATGAATTTATCCAACCTAAATTTGAAACTACCCAAGGTCATAGCTTCAATGACCCTACTAGGCAGACTGTTCCACTCATCAACTACCCTATTTCCAAACCAATATTTTCCTATATCCATTCTAAATCTAAACTTATCCAATTTGAATCCATTATTGCGGGTTCTCTCTTGGAGAGATATCCCCAAGACCTTATTTATATCCCCCTTATTAATACCCATCTTCCACTTATATACCTCGATCATGGAAATAAATGGTATAAAATACCGACACAATGGAAAAATAAACACATAAGCAGTATAATGTGATCCTTTATTGACAACGTTTCGCCACGCAGTGGCTTTATCGAAGTCCAGACAGATCTACCTGGAAAATGAGCAACATGGAGATATATATGGGTACAGTCAGGTGGAGAATGCTGGGTCAGGTGGAGAAAGCTGCATGTGAGTCTTATACTGCTTATGTGTTTATTTTTCCATACCTCGATCATGTCTCCCCTCATTCTTCGTCTTACAAGTGAATGTAATTTAAGGGTCTTCAATCTTTCTTCATACGGAAGATTTCTAATGCTATGAATTAACTTTGTCATTCGTCGCTGAATGTTTTCTAACGAATTTATATCCATTCTGTAAAATGGAGACCAGAACTGAGCTGCATAATCTAGGTGAGGCCTTACTAATGATGTATAAAGCTGTAATATAACCGCTGGACTTCTGTTGCTTACACTTCTTGATATAAATCCCAGTAATCTATTTGCTTTATTTCTTACGCTTAGGCATTGCTGACTTGGTTTGAGGTTGCTGCTTACCATAACCCCCAGATCCTTTTCGCATTCTGTACGGCTGAGTTCAACATTATTAAGCTGGTAGGTGCTAGGGTTATGAACATTCCCGAGCTTTAGAACTTTGCATTTATCTACATTGAACTGCATCTGCCATTTTTCTGACCAGGAATTGAGTTTGTCTAAATCCTCCTGAAGTTCCATGACATCTACGTCTGAATCGATTATCCTACCTAATCTTCGTGTCATCAGCGAATTTGCTCATATCACTAGTAATTCCCTTGTCAAGGTCATTTATATATATTATAAACAACAACGGGCCCAAAACCGATCCCTGTGGAACGCCACTTGTTACAGATCCCCACTCAGATTTAACCCCATTAATGCACACCCTCTGCTTCCTATTGGTGAGCCATGACTCGATCCATGAAAACACTTTTCCTCCAATGCCGTGAGCAGCCACTTTCTTTAACAGTCTCTGATGTGGTACTCTATCAAAAGCCTTACTAAAATCCAAATCAACAATATCGAATTCTTTATCATGATCAACTGCCTCAAAAGCCTTACTGAAAAAGTTAATAAATTAGTTAGGCAGGAACGGCCCTGGTGAATCCATGTTGAGTATCATTAATCAAATTATGCCTATCGAGATGGCTTCTTATGTTATCAGCTATAATCGACTCTAATAATTTGCCTACAATTGAAGTTAGACTTATTGGGCGGTAATTTGATGGTAACGACTTGTCCCCTGCTTTAAAAATAGGAATTACATTAGCCTTCTTCCACGTATCAGACACTACACCTGTTTGAAGAGATAGGTTAAAAATGTTAGTTAAGGGTTCACAGAGTTCAATTTGCATTCCTTAAGAACCCTTGAAAAAGCTCATCAGGGCCTGGCGATTTATTTTGCTTCAAACGGTCTATCTGTTTGATAACCATTTCGCTAGTGACTGTGATACTACATAATTTATCTTCTTCAGGCCCACTAAAATACCTAATTCTTGGGATATTATTAGTGTCTTCCTGAGTGAAAACCGAGAGAAAATAATTAATAAAAATAGAGCACATTTCATTCTCTTTGTCAGTAAGATACCCATAATTATTTTTAAGGGACCTATCTTATCTCTAACTTTTGTTCTATACACCTGGAAAAACTTTTGGGTTAGTTTTCGAATCCCTAGCAACTTTAATTTCGTAGTCCCGCTTAGCTTTTCTTATCCCCTTTTTAACGTCCCTCTTAATGTCAATATACTGATTCGTAAGATGACCCTCACCTCATTTGATACGCCTATAAATTCCGTTCTTCTGCCCTAAAAGATATTTGAGCCTATTATTCATCCATTTTGGGTCATTTCTATTCGATCTAATTTCTTTATATGGGATAAATGTTCTTTGGGCAGCATGTATAGTGTTCAGAAAACTGTCATATTGATAGCTCTCTTCATTACCCCAGTACACAGATGATAAGTGTTCTCTAAGTCCATTGTAATCTGCTAAGCGAAAATCTGGGACCGTTACTGAGTTATTCCTACTATGAAACTTCCATTCAATGCCAAAGGTAATTGATTTGTGGTCGCTTGCGCCGAGTTCCTCTGTAATTTCTAAATTATTAACAAGGGTTTCCTTGTTTGCCAGAACTAAGTCAAGCAGATTATTTCCCCTTGTAGGTTCTGTCACAAACTGCTTCAGAAAACAATCTTGAACTACTTCTAAGAAATCGTTAGATTCTAAATTCCCAGTCAAAAATTCCAATCAATTTGACTAAAGTTGAAGTCACCCAGAATAACTACGTTATCGTGCATTGTGGCCTTAACAATTTCCTCCCATAGTAGTCTCCTTGGTCCCTATCTAAGTTTGGGGGACGGTATATCACACCTAAAATCAATTTTCATGCCCCTCTGAAAATTCTATCCAGACAGACTCTGTATGTGTTAATTCAGACTTTATACCCATTGTTATACAACAATTTAAATGATCACGGACATAGAGTGCCACCCCACCCCTTCCCGATACTTCTGTCTACTTGGAACAATTTAAAACCCTGAATGTGACATTCGGCAGGCAAGTCCCGATTTTTCATATTAAACCATGTTTCAGTTATTGCAAAAACATCAATATTACCTGTACTTGCAACTACTCTCAACTCGTCCATTTTATTCCTAGCACTACGACTATTGGTGTAATATACACTTAAAGACCCTCCTTTCTCTTTACCCTTCCTGCTCATTTCTGTTTTTCCCTTATACCTATTACTGTCCTTGTCACCTAGTGCCAGTGGCTTTCCAATATCCACCTTATTCTGCCTATTACTAGTTCCCCTAGAATTTATAACATTACTACACTGGGACTTCACTGTTTTCCCCCCATAACCCATACCACTAACTTTTTCTAGTTTAAAGCCCTAACAGCTCCCTCCACTGCAGTTGCCAGTGCCCCCACCCCAGACCTAGATAAGTAAAGTCCCTTAACAGTGTTGGGATGTTGTGGAATTTCGCAGAACACAGGTATGGGTCTAGCGGTGTGCCAGGCGTCTCCAGCACTTCACACTAATCAGTCTGCATCGGTCAACACACTGGTAAGTGTATACCTATGTATATGTATATTTTTTCCACAGCCCAGTTGGGAAAGGTCTGTCCATTTAGGATATGTCAGGAGTAGATGGTTGACATTTAGTGTGAATTTTGATTAACATTATCATTTATTGTCTTCAACAAGGCAGTAATGGTGTCTTCATTTGTATGGTAGCAGGTAGCTGAGCCACCAAAACTACTAGAATTACCTCGTGCTGGTCGCAAAGGCAAACTGCGATCCACGCTAGATCGTATGACTGCTTGCCAGGACTTTTGAAAAGCCCAGCTATATCAAGACTCACGAAATCGTAATGACACGATTGCAAACTAACCATACCACGGGCGGGGTTTGAACTCGTGGCGAGTGAGTCATTGAACTCCAGGCCAGCTCGTAAGCCATTAAGCCAGCTGGCTACAATAAGATTCATTCAGCTAAGTATATTTATACACAGTGGTGCCGTTGCTAACTTTCCTATTGTGTATATATATACATAGTTGGATCAATGTTAGTGTAGCCAGCTGGACCAGTGGCTTATGCGCTGGCCTGGAGTTTTACGACTCACTCGCCGCGAGTTCAATCCCCGCCCGTGATATTCTGTGATGCAAGCATTTTGTAAACTGTACAGAAAACTAAACTCTGAGTTATCTACAATTTGCCTAATTTTTTAGAGTGTAACACCAGGATCAGCTCATTCAACCAGGTCTATTTTTTGCCACATATTTAGGGCTATTGCAGATCTAGGCAACACATGACATCCTAAAGTATATATCAAGACGTAATGAAATATTTTCTTCACATGAGATTTAGTCTGAAATCGTCCAAAAAAATGAACTATCAGTTTCAAAAATTTCAGATATTCTTTCCAAATTCTTAGAACGTCTGTGGAAAAAACATCTTTATCCATGTAAAGTGTTATTTAAGTAATCACTAAATATATAAAATATAGAAACCTGAAGGAATCAATTTAATGCAAGCAAACTTCTTCATTCCAAATGTTATTGCAAACATTCTAAATACAGCAGGTATTAAACATTTCGACACCAGTGCTTGTAAACGCAAAATCTTCGATCAATGTCCACGGACAAGCAATCGAGCGTGTCTGTCTGGACTCTGTCTACCCCATTTACCTCCTCATAAACTCACTTTTTATTTTCCATTTAATTCATTTTCCTCTTTATTCTCTCTGTTAATTCCATCTGCTTTAATTTCCTAAACTTCTTGTCGTATGGCTAAGTTCTACGTTATTTAACTTATAAGTGCTTGGGTTATGGACACTCCCGAGCTTCAGAACCTTGCATTTATCTACATTGAACTGCATCTGCCACTTTTCTGACCACGAATTAAGTTTATCTAATTCTTCCTGAAGTTCTATGACATCTATGTTTGAATCAATTATCCTACCTATCTTCATGTCGTCGGCGAATTTGCTCATATCACTAGTAATTCCCTCGTCAAGGTCATTTATATATATTATAAATAACAACGGGCCTAAGACTGATCCCTGTGGAACACCACTTGTTACAAGTCCCCATTCGGATTTAACCCCATTTATGCACACTCTCTGCTTCCTATTGGTGAGCCATGACTCGATCCATGACAGCACTTTTACCCCAATGCAATGAGCTGCCACTTTCTTTAACAGTCTCTGGTGCGGTACTCTATCAAAAGCCTTACTAAAGTCTAAATAAACAATATCGAAATCTTTATCGTGATCAACAGCCTCAAAAGCTTTACTGAAGAAGGTTAATAAATTAGATAGACAGGAACGGCCCCTCGTGAAATCATGCTGAGTATCATTAATCAAATTATGGTTATCTAGATGACTTCTAATAATATCAGCTATAATTGACTCTAGTAATTTGCCTACAATTGAGGGCGGTAATTTGACGGTAGTGACTTGTCCCCTGCTTTAAAAATAGGAATTACATTAGCCATCTTCCACATATCAGACACTACACCTGTTTGAAGAGATAAATTAAAAATGTTAGATAATGGTTCACAGAGTTCTATTTTGCATTCCTTAAGAACCCTTGCAAAAAGCTCATCAGGACCTGGCGATTTATTTTGTTTCAGTCAGTCTAGTTGTTTCATAACTATCTTCTTCTGGGCCTCTGTAAAAATTAATTACTGGGATATTATTAGTGTCTTCCTGTGTGAAAACCGAGAGAAAATAATTATTAAAAATAGAGCACATATCATTCTCCTTGTCAGTAAGATGCCCAGAGTTATTTTTAAGGGGACCTATCTTATCCCTAACTTTTGTTCTATAAACCTGAAAAAAACTTTTTGGGTTAGTTTTTAAATCCCTAGCAACTTAAATTTCATAGTCCCATTTAGCTTTTCTTATCCCCTTTTTAACGTCCCTCTTAATGTCAGTATACTGATTTATAAGATGACCCTCACCTCTTTTTATGCACCTATAAATTCCTTTCTTCTGCCCTAAAAGATACTTGAGCCTATTATTCATCCATTTTGGGTCATTTCTACTTGATCTAATTTCTTTATACGGGATAAATGTTCTTTGGGCAGCCTGTATAGTGTTAAGAAAACTGTCATATTGATTCCTCTCTTCGTCACCCCAGTCCACAGTTGATAAGTGTTCTCTAAGTCCATTATAATCTGCTAAGCGAAAGTCAGGGACCATTACTGAATTATCCCTACTGTCATACATCCATTCAATGTTAAAGGTAATTGATTTGTGGTCGTTTGTGCCGAGTTCCTCTGTAATTTCTAAATTAATAACAAGGATTTCCTTGTTTGCAAGAACCAAGTCAAGTAGGTTATTTCCCCTTGTAGGTTCTGTCACAAACTGCTTCAAAAAACAATCCTGAACTACTTCTAAAAAGTCGTTAGATTCTGAATTCCCTGTCAAGAAATTCCAATGAATTTGACTAAAGTTAAAGTCCCCTAGAATTACTACGTTATCATGCCTTGTGGCCTTAACAATTTCCTCCCAAAGTAGTCTCCCTTGTTCCCTATCTAACTTTGGAGGACGGTATATCACGCCTAAAATCAAATTTTCACACCCCTCTGAAAATTCTATCCAGACAGACTCTGTATGTTTTATTTCAGACTTTATACCCGTTTTTATGCAACAATTTAAATGATCACGGACATAGAATGCAACCCCACCCCCCTTCCCGATACTTCTGTCTACTTGGAACAATTTAAAACCCTGAATGTGGCATTCGGCAGGCAAGTCCCGATTTTTCATATTTAACCAAATCTCAGTTATTGCAAAAACATCAATATTACCCGTACTTGCAACTAATCTCAACTCGTCCATCTTATTCCTAGCACTACGACTATTGGTGTAATATATATTTAAAGACCCTCCTTTCTCTTTACCCTTCCTGCTCATTTCTGTTTTTCCACTATACCTATTACTATCCTTGTCATCTAGTGTCACTAGCTTTCCACCATCCACCTTATTCTGCCTATTACTAGTTATCCTAGAACATATAATATTACTACACTGGGACTTCACTGTTTTCCCCCCAAAACCCATACCACTAACTATTTCTAGTTTAAAGCCCTAACAGCTCCCTCCACTGCAGTTGCCAGTGCCCCCACCCCAGACCTGGATAAGTGAACCCCATCCCTGGCATACATGTCATTTCTGCCATAGAAGAGGTCCCAGTTGTCAATGAATGTTACTGCATTTTCCTTACAGTATTTGTCCAGCCTGCAATTGACACCAATTGCCCTGGACAGCCATTCATTTCCAACTCCTCTCCTTGGCAAAATACCACATATGACAGGGTTCCCACCCTTCTTCCTAATTATGTCTATTGCTGACCTAAACCTGCTAGTCAGGTCCTCACTCCTACGTCTGCCAACATCGTTGCCTCCAGCACTGAGACAGATAATAGGATTGCTCCCATTACCTCTCATGATGTCGTCCAGACGGCTAACAATATCCTCTATCCCAGCCCCTGGAAAGCAAACCCTCTGTCTCCTACTCCTATCATTCAAACAGAAGGCCCTATCCATGTACCTAACCTGGCTGTCCCCAACAACAACAATGTTTTTACCTTCCTTGGTGTCGTTCGTCGTGACGCTCCCAGAAGTCGACTCACATTCATCGGGTAGCACGGAGAATGAGTTCGATGTTTCCACAACATTCTCCTGGGTCTTCGTTGTTTCTACCTCTCCACCCGTCCACTTGATCCTTAACTTTGTCCCATGCGTTCTAGCCACTGTCCAGGTTCCTTTCTTGGCTTGAGGATTCTCAACAGGAGGATTACTACGAATCCTCTAGTTTTCCTCAGTCAGTCACTGTATCTCAAGCTTAGCTACCCTCAGTTCTTCCTTCAGCTGCTGGTAGAGTAGCTCAAGAGAGGACATCTTCAGATTCACAGAGAGCACACAAGACATGTCTTCACTGAGTTAAGTCAGGTCCACCACTGAGTTAAGTCAGGTCCACCACTGAACTGCATAATCCAAATGAGGTCTCACTAGTGATGTATAGAGCTGTAAAATAACTTTTGGACTTCTGTTGCTTATACTTCTTGAAATAAATCCTAGTAATCTGTTAGCCTTATTGCGCACACTTAGGCACTGTTGTCTTGGCTTTAGATTTCTGCTTACCATGACTCCCAAGTATTTTTCACATTCTGTATGACCAAGCTCTACTTCACCTAGTTTATAAATTCGAGGGATATTTTCATTACCAAGGACTAGTACCTTACACTTGTCCACATTGAACTTCATCTGTCACTTTTCAGACCAAGACATTAATTTGTCCAAATCCTCCTGGAGTTCACTGGTATCCTCCTCAGAATGAATCATACGGCCTATTTTTGTATCATCAGCAAATTTCTCATGTTAAGTGGGACACAATTGCACAATGACATTTTATTGTGGCAACGTTCGCTTTTCCAGGGCTTTTCAAGCGTACAAGCGATATATGGACACAGTTGGTATATATATATGTCAAGGTGAGGAACTAGTGGTGTTAAAGTAGTAGTGATATAAGTAGTATTAGTAGTAGTAGTAGTAGAAATAATACAATAAGTAGAACAATCAATATGCACATAGTAAAAGGTGATAAAACAAATACTTGTTTAGTATAACAATAGGTTGCAATATTCTGCTGGAGGTTGAAATATGAAGGCCAGTAGGAGGTTCCACATCTACGATGTGCAAATAACAGGAGAGACTATTTGGTAGGTTTACTGTTTTCAGGAGGATTTTGCTAAGACTCAGAGATGGTGAAGCTGCCTTGTTTGTTTAATTGTGTTAGAAACAGATAAGTGCTGATTCAACATTTTCGTCTACAAATTAGTTCTTTGACTAGTCGGGCGTCTTTGAATTTCATGAGATGATTGTTGGAATTTCGGTGTTTTACGCAGGCGTTGTTCAGGTTATCGTTTTCTGCATGCATTCATGTGTTCATTGATCGTGTCTCGAGGTTTCTTTCGTTTCTCCTCAACTGTCGCAGCCTCCACAGGTATGTGTGACCCCTGCGTTGACTGGTTCATGGTGCTTGGATTTGTCCTGGTTAGATCCTATAGAAGACGGGAAAGATGGCGACTCTAGTGTTAGCTTGTGCAAATACTTTAGTTATAATTCTTCCCAACAGCCAGGTTGCATCCAGCATTTCTAAAGTATTTGCCAAGCTAACACTAGAGTCCATCGCTTCCAGTACTTCTATTAAGGATCTAACCAGGGCTAAATCCAAGCACCATGAACCAGT
>WNWK01053408.1:0-11877 GCA_009830355.1 Cherax destructor | reverse complement strand
CATGGCGCAGGGAGAGTGACCCGGTATCGGACAGTGAAGAGGCGGGGCCAGGAGCTGTGACTCGACCCCTGCAACCACAACTAGGTGAGCAACTAGGTGTGTACATACACACACACACACATACACACACACACACACACATAAACACACACAACACACACACACACACACTCACACACACACATAAACACACACACACACACACACACACACACACACACACACACAGGCCCATACTGGGTATGCAGCACCAGTTTGGAACCCACACCTGGTCAAGCACGTCAAGAAACTAGAGAAAGTGCAAAGGTTTGCAACAAGACTAGTGCCAGAGCTAAGGGGTCGCTGCATATCGATGCTCGACTTTTTATTTGTTGACCGATTGCGCTCATTTTTGGTGTACTATTAGAAGCTTATATCGACCTTGCTTTGGTGAAGTTTCAATAAAATCGGCCAAAAAGCAAATGAACCATGCAAGATTTACTAAAAATTCTAAAAAAAATATACTTAGGAGTGAGCTCCTCCGAAGTGGTAGTTCGAAAAGTGGTTTGACACTTTCTGCTGATAGAACACTTCTAAGTCCATCGTTCGGTATGTACCAATGCTGTAATAAAGCTTATCTTTATTCTAAAAAAAAATACAGTTTGTAGGTTGCTTGACATTTAGCAAAATATCGGACTTTTACCCCACACAAATCTGAAAATATTTGGAATACTTCAAAAAGGTACATACGGATTGGTAAAGCAAGCATTCTTCTATGTTTATTGTGAAAATCAAGTCAATTCGTTCATTAATAATGATGGTATATTGCTAAATAGGTAAATAACTAACGAGATAATGGCCGAAGCGCGCGGCAGCCCGAGTACTCGGAGAATTTTTTTTTTTCCCGAAAAAATACTTGTTTTTTCCACTGTTTTCATCATCTATGAGTGTCTACTACAGTTTACCATCGCTAGATCCGTTTTCTCTTATAACAGGATGTGAGAATGGGTAGAAATAATCCATAAGGGCGATTTTACCCTCCCACTACCAGCCGATGGACCGTCATATTATGCCACATAATATTTATTCTGGTGTGTTTTTCATGTTTCTATGCTATTAATATGTCGCCTTATGTCATAATAGATCAATTTTAGTAAGTAAATAAACATTATTATTGATATTAGCGTAAGAAAATAACAATTTGTTGGCTGGTGTGTCTTGGCCGCTACATCGTAATTTATGGCCTGTCAGCACTTCTTATCTGAGAAGGCCAGAGAAGGCTCTGATTGGTTCTCAGGCCATATTAGCCCCGCCCACTCTCTTATGATCTCAAATGGTGAATTTGTATTATATTAGAGAGAAAAATATAAGAAAATGATAGAAAAAAATGATATTTTTTTTTTTTTTTTTTTGCCGCGTCAGCGCGCATGTTATGACAGACGCCGTCACCACACATGTTATAAATTACTATAACTCTTTGTAGAAACATCGTATAATGATGAGAATTATACGAGGGGATTGCCAGAAAGATCAGCTATTTTTCGGTAAGAAAATCTCAATTTGCGTAGTTTTTCAATTTTTTTTTCTGAGCGCGCTCCATGTGTCAAGTGACCCCTAAGGGGATTGTCCTAACCCTCCTGTCCTAGAGGACAGGAGGGTTAGGGGAGACATGATAACGACATATAAAATACTGCGAGGAATAGATAAGGTGGACAGAGACAAGATGTTCCAGAGAGGGGACACAGAAACAAGGGGTCACAATTGGAAGATGAAGACTCCTAAGAGTCAAAGAGATGTTAGAAAGTATTTCTTCAGTCATAGAGTTGTCAGGAAGTGGAATAGCCTAGAAAGTGACGTAGTGGAGGAAGGAACCATACATAGTTTTAAGACGAGGTTTGATAAAGCTCATGGAGCAGGTAGAGAGAGGACCTAGTAGCAATCATTGAAGTGGCGGAGCCAGGAGCTATGACTCGACCCTTGCAACCACAAATAGGTGAGTAGAAATAGGTGAGTACACACACACACTCACACACACACACACACACACACACGACATATAAAATACTGAGAGGAATTGACAAGGTTGACAGAGACAGAATGTTCCAAAGATGGGACACAGCAACAAGGGGACACAGTTGGAAGTTGAAGACTCAGATGAATCACAGGGATGTTAGGAAGTATTTCTTCAGTCACAGAGTAGTCGGGAAGTGGAATAGCTTGGGAAGCGATGTAGTGAGGCAGGTTCCATACACAGCTTTAAGAAGAGGTATGATAAAGCTCATGGCGCAGGGAGAGTGACCCAGTAGCGTCCAGTGAAGAGGCGGAGCCAGGAGCTATGTATCGACCCCTGCAACCACAACTAGGTGAGTACAACTAGGTGAGTACAGGAGCTGAGTCTCGACCCCTGCAACCACAATTAGGTGAGTACACACACAAAAAAACACACACACATAAACACACACAAACACATATACACACATACACAAACACTCACACACACACACACACACACACACACACACTGCTTGTAAGGAACCGTTGGAAATTTGAGGAAATGGAAGGAATGGAGGTGTGTAGAGAAAGGGACTACATAGTAGGTACCATCCAGTCTGGGGAACACAAGATAATCATTGCAGTGATGTATAACCCACCACAGAACTGCAGGAGGCCAGGTGAGGAATATGATGAGAACAACAGAGCGATGGTGGACACTCTGGCGGAGGTGGCAAGAAAAGCGCACATGAGCAGAGCGAAGCTACTGGTCATGGGCGATTTCAACCACAGGGAGATCGACTGGGAGAACCAAGAACCACGTGGGGGTCCAGAAACTTGGAGAGCCAAGATGATGGATGCGGTACTGGAAAACCTGATGCACCAACATGTCAGGGACACGACCAGAGTGAGAGGAGAAGATGAACCAGCAAGACTGGACCTTGTATTCACCCTGAACAGCTCAGATATTGAAGACATAACACACGAGAGCCCCTGGGAGCCAGTGACCATATGGTGCTGAGCTTTGAGTACATTGTAGAGCTTCAGGTGGAGAGGGAAACGGTACCGAAAGAGACAAACCAGATTTTAAAAGAGGAAACTACACAGGCATGAGGAATTTCCTGCAGGAGGTTCAGTGGGAAAGGGAAATGGATGGACAGACAATAAATGAAATGATGGAATACGTAGGGTCAAAGTGCAAGGAGGCAGAGGAACGGTTTATACCCAGAGGAAAAAGATTAACGGAAGGCCAGAAAGAGTCCCTGGTTTACCCAAAGGTGCAGGGAGGCAAAGACTCAGAGTGTCAGAGAATGGAAAAGGGAGTAGTAGAAGAGCTAGAAACGAGTATGCACAGGTATGAGGAGGCCCAGAAACAGTACGAAAACGACATAGCATCGAAAGTTAAGTCCGACCAAGTTCATGTACAGTCACATCAGAAGGAAGACAACAGTTAAAGACCAGGTGATAAGGCTGAGGAGAGAAGATGGGGAACTCACAAGCAATGATCAAGAGGTATGTGAGGAGCTCAACTTGAGGTTTAAGGAAGTATTCACAGTGGAGGAAGGAAGGCAGCTGGGTAGACAGGATGGGGTGCGTCACCAACAAGGGATGTATCAAGTGCTAGAGGGCATACACACAACTGAGGAGGAGGTGAAGCAGTTACTCAGTGACCTTGATACCTCAAAGGCGATGGGTCCGGACAATATCTCCCCGTGGATTCTTTGGGAAGGAGCTGAGGTACTGAGTGTGCCACTTACCAATAATATTCAACACATCCCTTGAAAATGAGCAGATACCTGAGGTATGGAAGAAGGCCAATGTAGTCCCCATCTTTAAAAAAGGAGACAGAAAAAAGGCACTAAACTATAGACCAGTGTCCCTTACATGTATAGTGTGCAAAGTCCTGGAGAAAATCATCAGGAAAAGAATGGTGGAGCACCTCGAGCTGAACAGGATAATAAACACCAGACAGCACGGATTCGGAAGGCAAATCCTGTGTAACAAACCTCCTAGAGTTCTATGATAAAGTAACAGAGGTAAGGCAAGAGAGAGAAGGGTGGGTTGATTGCATTTTCCTGGACTGCAGGAAGGCCTTCGACACAGTTCCTCACATGAGATTAGTAAAGAAGTTGGAAGAACAAGCATGTATAACAGGAAGGGCACTGAATGGATCAGGGAATACCTCACAGGGAGGCAGCAACGGGTCATGGTGCGTGATGAGGTATCACAGTGGGCGCCTGTGACGAGCGGCGACCGCAGGGGTCAGTCCTAGGACCAGTGTTATTCTTGCTATATGTAAACGACATGACGGATGGGATAGACTCAGAAGTGTCTCTGTTCGCAGATGATGTGAAATTAATGAGGAGAATCACATCGGAAGAGGACCAAGCAGGACTTCAAACAGACCTGGACAAGCTTGACATCTGGTCTAGCAACTGGCTTCTCGAATTCAATCCCACCAAATGCAAAGTCATGAAAATCGGAGAAGGACAAAGAAGACCGCTGACAGAGTACAGGCTAGGTGGACAAGGGCTACAAACCTCGGCAAAGGAGAAAGACCTTGGGGTGAGTATAACGCCAAGTACGTCTCCGGAGGCACACATCAACCAGATAACTGCGGCAGCATATGGGCGACTGGCAAACCTAATATTAGCGTTCCGTTACCTAAACAAGGAATCGTTCAAGACACTGTACACCGTGTACGTCAGGCCCATACTAGAATATGCAGCACCAGTCTGGAACCCACACCTGGTCAAGCACGTAAAGAAACTAGAGAAAGTGCAAAGGTTTGCGACAAGGCTAGTTCCACAACTTAGGGGTCTGTCCTATGAAGAAAGGTTGAGGGAATTAGGACTAACAACACTGGAGGAAAGAAGGGTCAGAGGAGACATGATAACGACATACAAAATACTGCGGGGAATCGACAAGGTAGATAGGGACAGGATGTTCCAGAGAGGGAACACAGAAACAAGGGGACACAACTGGAAGCTGAAGACTCAGATGAGTCAAAGGGATGTTAGAAAGCATTTCTTCAGCCACAGAGTAGTCAGGAAGTGGAATAGTCTAGAGAAAGATATAGTGGAGGCAGGAACCATACATAGTTTTAAGACGAGGTATGATAAAGCTCCTGGAGCAGGGAGAGCAGAGACCCAGTAGCGGACAGCGAAGAGGCGGGGCCAGGAGCTGAGTCTCGACCCCTGCAACTACAATTAGGTGAGTACAATTAGGTGAGTACACAAACAAACACACACACCGGGAAGGCAAATCCTGTGTAACAAACCTCCTAAAGTAACAGAGGTAAGACAAGATGAAAAGGGTGGGTTGATTGCATTTTCCTGGACTGCAGGAAGGCCTTGACACAGTTCCTCACATGAGATTAGTAAAGAAGTTGGAAGAACAAGCACGTATAACAGGAAGGGCACTGGAATGGATCAGGGAATACCTCACAGGGATGCAACAACGGGTCATGGTGCGTGATGAGGTATCACAGTGGGCACCTGTGACGAGCGGCGTTCCGCAGGGGTCAGTCCTAGGACCAGTGTTATTCTTGGTATATGTAAATGACATAACAGATGGGATAGACTCAGAAGTGTCTCTGTTCGCAGATGATGTGAAATTAATGAGGAGAATCACATCGAGGAGGACCAAGCAGGACTTCAAACAGACCTGACAAGCTTGACATCTGGTCTAGCAAATGGCTCTCGAATTCAATCCCACCAAATGCAAAGTCATGAAGTTCGGAGAAGGGCAAGAAGACCGCTGACAGAGTACAGGCTAGGCGGACAAAGGCTACAAACCTCGGAAAAGGAGAAAGACCTTGGGGTGAGTATAATGCCAAGCACGTCTCCGGAGGACACATCAACCAGATAACTGCAGCAGCATATGGGCGACTGGCAAACCTAAGATTAGCGTTCCGATACCTTAACAAGGACTCGTTTAAGACACTGTACACCATGTACGTCAGGCCCATACTAGAATATGCAGCACCAGTCTGGAACCCATGTAATGAAGCAAATCAGCCCTCAAGCATTATTTATGTAAGGTGTGATAAATATTAGTTGTGAAAATTTCATGACTGTCCTCACTTATATTTCTTGTCTATATCCTTATCTATTTACCATGTGCATAGTTCTGTAACTCAGGGAAATAAATAAATGCTGTTAATTAACTCAAGAAATGTATTTGAACTGTGATTATCTTCGCATTCTGTTGCTCTGTTATTATGTTCCAATATGTTTTCTCTAGAATTTTTGTTAATCTGTAATATAGTGTATAGCATTAATTTTCTTTGTGTCTGATTGTTTTTCTAGTATTAGTATTCATTGTAATAATTATTGTGAGTAGAAATAAGGTTTATAGAGGCAAGGTGACCTTCTTGTGAGAAATTTGTAAAGAGTTTGTGTACATGAGAGGGAGTTCTATTCAAAACAAGGGAGGGAACACATGGAAGAGTTCCCATGACCACTCACACCTTTGTCAGCTTAAAAGCCTTTTCAACTTCCCATATTGATTATACTGCTGCTAACAAGTGAGTTCATAATCTGTGTTGAGAGAGATAAGTAGAGAAGATCAAAATTGTTACAATGCAGTCTTTTTTTGGTATAGCCATTGGAGGAACAAGCCTCCAGCCGGCATATCTTGTATCACTCTAAGAAAAGGCCTATTAACTATGTATACCTTGTAACTTGCCTTATTATGATAGTTAAATGATCCTATATTTAGTGGTTGGTATGAACAGGGTCAGAGAGTCTCAGAATCTTAGACCTGTCGCGTAACCCAATCCTATGTTCTACAACCCCACCTTCTTTTATGTATTTTTTCTAAATCTATGTTTAACATTATTTTCTGTAAATTGCTTCCCATGTTAAATGAATACCTGTTATATTGTACTATTTTAGAAAAATATTTTTGTAAAATAATGAAACTATATTCTTTTTTTGTGTATTATAATTGTGTTAAGTTATACTGTTTGTTTACTGTATTTCAGCTGTCTTATTTTTATGTAAAATCTTGAATTGTTTTTGATATGCCATTTTTTATTGTTTCATAATTTGTTAATTATATTCCATTCTTATATTTTTTTTCAAGATCTTGTTTTGTTTGTAGAAGTTCTTGCTTGTGTATTTTGTGACTAAACCTGAAAATGATTTTTAGGTCTTAGCAGCAACCAGGCACCCCCAAAGAGATGCCTCAAGAGTAGGAGCAGGCTTGGGGTTAGCAACCAGGCACCCCCAAAGATATGCCTCAAAGTAGGAGACATCCACCAGAGATACTGAGGAGAGGAGAGTGCAAAACACCTTGAACACTATAGTCCTGGAGGATCAGACCAGGCTTGTAATCTGGGATTTGGAAGGTCTCAGGAGCATCCTAAGGCAGGAATGTATTAAGGAAATGTAAATCTCAGTATGGAAAAGCTATGTGGGGGGAGGTTAACATCAGTAAGCCAGGCTTGCTATAAGAATTAAGTATTTGCTATTACAATTGTTTTTTTGTGCCAACAATTTCTGATACCCTTGTAATGTGTTTATTAAATTGTAAGTGGTTATGTCTGGGTATGTTTTACTTCCACCTTTGAGCCATGTATACAAGGTCCATGTGTCAGAGACTAAATTTAATAACCTATTGATGTTATCATTTTTCTGTGGAGAGTCAAGCCCTGATAAGGTGCCACTGCTCATGTTTTCAGCCATTACCCTAAGAGCCAGTACTTATCAGGACCCCTATCTTGTTTTTACTATCCTGTGTTATTTCTCACTGGGTTTTCCCTGCTCTAACCCAAACTCCTTGTTTTTCCTTCTCCTATGACTATCATTTCTTTATCCCTTCCACTATTAAAAGAGCAGGTGGTGGCAGATACTCCCAAGAGAACAGACCGCCACTGCCTATTCTCCCATATTCCAGTAATGTTCCCTTTTATTTGATCTCTATATTCCCATATTTTTGTATCCACTCCAAGTCTCTACCTGAGGGAATAGACAACATGGCATCGTCTGGTGCTCTGTCGACCCCAGGGTGGGGCTGGGGTGGTATTTGCCGCATTTCACTGGTGGCAGCGGTGGGATTATTTGTGTTGCTTGGCTCTTCTATGACAGTTTGTAATCAAAAAGAAAAATGACCATGGACATGTACATGTTTCAAGGGGATAAGGAAAGATTTAAAGTTTGATGTATCTGAAAGAGAAAGTGTCCCCATTTATCGCTAGAGGTTTTAAGGAAAGGATGTTTATTTTTGTTTATTCTTTGCCTTATGAAAATTCTGTGTAAATGTAAGATGAGTGACGGTTATTTGAAACCATAGGGACTTCATGGATCGAGTGAAGAATAAATATAAGATAACTGATTGATAAATTTAAATTATGATTTTCAGAAAAAACAAGGAAGCTTCTTGAAAATGCATGTAATTCTGGGACTCCTCAGAAGAGTGTGGAAATGTTTAATTCCAGTGAACCTGACATTAGTAACCAAAATTCAGAAAATTCCATTGCAGATATTTTGACTGTTGAATTTGGCTTGAAGTTTGTGGAAGGTTGGAACATGAAAAGTATTTAGAAATACTATTAACCAAAATGAGGAACAGTAAGATTGAGACACTATTAATGTAATTTTTTTCTGAACCTGAAACAGACAATGACGAGGGGTAGTTTTATCTTATGCTGTTTTCACGTCTATTTTTCTGTTATGTGGAATGGGAGAAGTGGTAATGACAGTTGTATTCCCAGTATGACCTAGGTGTTGGACTTTTATAGTTCAGGCTGTTACATTTTTTTTTACTGCTGCTTTGAGCTTTTTTTGTGTAGTCCTTATACTGTGTTTTTCTCTCTGTGCTCTTTGTTGTTATGATGTGTTATTTTTAGGGTTATGAGCAGGACAGTTTATTTCCAGTAGATGTCTAGGTGTTGAGCTGTATAGTTCAGGCTGTTCCTCCTCATTTTTTTTTTTTTTTATGTAGGACTGATGATGAATTTTGCTGTATGTAGATTTAATTGTTAGTGTTATGCTCGTATACTGCAAACAGGGATATGTGCACTCCCCCCATACTAAATGTTGGTGTTTTTTCAAAGGGATGTCAGTTGTGTATCGACGCCTCCCGGAGGGGGTTATTTCCTGCTTAAGTGCCTCTGTCAGAAATCAGGGGGGAGTTGTTTCTCTGCTCCCCGAAGGCCTCCACCCCAGTCTTTGTTGCTTGAGTTCTTTTTAGGGAAAAGGGGGAGTTGGGGGAAGGGGAAAATTTCCCCCTGATAGACGTTACTGGGGGGGGTTTTAAAAAATAACTGTCTGTCGCTGTGGGGTTCTATATCAGCCGAAATTTTTTTGGGCGTTTAGAATACGCCAGAAAGAGAAGCATGTATTATTATACTGTATTATATTGAAAAACAGTTCCCAAATTTATTTTTTTTAAGTTTTCTTTTCTTTTTTTTCCGTACTTATTGTGATTTTCACAACGAAGATTTATTTACCCGAATTGGGGAGGTGTGTAATGAAGCAAATCAGCCCCTCAAGCATTATTTATGTAAGGTGTGATAAATATTTTTTTAAAAATTTTCCCCTGACTGTCCCCACTTATATTTTTTGGGGTTATATCCTTATCTATTTACCATGTGCATAGTTCTGTAACTCAGGGGAAAAAATAAATCTGTTAATTAATCAAGAAATGTATTTGAACTGTGATTATCTTCGCATTCTGTTGCTCTGTTATTGTATGTTCCAATATTTTTTTCTAGAATTTTTTTAATCTGTAATATAGTGTATAGCATTAATTTTCTTTTGTCTGATTGTTTTCTATATTAGTATTTTTAATAATTATTTGAGTAGAAATAAGGTTTATAGAGGCAAGGGACCTTCTTGTGTAGAAATTTTAAAAGTTTGGGGTACATGGGGGAGTTCTATTCAAAAAAAGGGGGGGAACACATGGAAGAGTTCCCTGACCTTTTCACCCCCTTTGTCAGCTTAACCCTTAAACTTATATTGATTATACTGCTGCTAACAAGTGAGTTCATAATCTGTTTGAGAGAGATAAGTAAAAGATCAAATATTGTTAAAATCTTTTTTGTGTTATAGCCATTGGAGGAAAAGCCTCCAGCCGGCATATCTTGTATCACTCTAAGAAAAGGCCATTAACTATGTATACCTTGTAACTTGCCTTATTATGATAGTTAAATGATAATTTTTTATTGTATGATTAGAGAAAATTGTAAGAATAATGATAATTTAAGGGTAATGACTAGTATTTTTGACCATGTGATCTACCCCAATACTTCTTATTTCTAACCTATAACTTTTCCCCAAAATATCTTTTTTTCTTTCTATTTTTTTAAAATCTACTACCTTTTTTTTAACTATGTTTATTTTCTGTAAATTGCCTGTCCCATGTAACTGAACTTAACCCAGCTTATATATGTTTTTACTATTTTTGTACCACTATTTTTTTTCGTCTTACTCATACTAGTCTGTTTCATGTTTATTTGTATAACATATATGTTCATTCTTTTTTTTTTTATTATAATTGTTTAAGTTATACTGTTTTTTTTCTGTATTTCAGCTGTCTTATTTTTTTGAAAATCTTTAATTGTTTTTATATGCCTTTTTTTTTTTTTTTCATAATTTGTTAATTATATTCCATTCTTTTATTTTTTTCAAGATCTTGTTTTGTTTTAAAAAGTTCTTGCTTGTGTTTTTGTGACTAAACCTGAAAATGATTTTTGGTCTTAGGGGGCAACCAGGCACCCCCAAAGAGATGCCTCAAAGTAGGAGCAGGTTTTTGGGAACCAGGCACCCCCAAAATATGCCTTAAAGTAGGGGGGCATCCACCAGAGATACTGGGGAGAGGAGAGTGCTAGAAACACCTTGAACACTATGCCTGGAGGATCAGACCGGCTTGTAATCTGGGATTTGGAAGGTCTCGGAGCATCCTAACAGGAAGTATTAAAAATGTAAATTTAGTATGGAAAAAAATATGGGGAGGGAGTGTTAACATCAGTAAGCCAGGCTTGCTATAAGAATTTAAGTATTTCTTTACAATTGTTTTTTTTGCCAACAATTTCTGGGGACCCTTGTAAGTGTTTTTAAAAATTTAAGTGGTTATGTCTGGGTATGTTTTACTTCCACCTTTTAGCCATGTATAAAGGCCATGTGTCAGAGACTAAATTTAAAACCTATTGATGTTATCATTTTTCTGTGGAAGTCAAGCCCCCGATAAGGTGCCTAAAAGCTCATGTTTTAGGCCATGCTACCCTAAGAGCCAGATTATCAGGACCCCATCTTGTTTTTTCTATCCTGTGTTATTTCTCACTGGGTTTTCCCCTCCTCCCCTCCCTTTTTTTTTTCCCTTCTCCTATGACTATCATTTCTTTTATCCCTTCCACTATTAAAAAGCAGGGGTGGCAGCTATTCCAAAAATAGACCCTCCGCCCATTCTCCCATATTCTAAATGTTTTCCCCTTTTTTTGATCTCTATATTCCCATATTTTTTTTTTCCCCCAAGTCTCTACCTGAGGGAATAGACAACATGGCACGTCTGGGCTCTGTCGACCCCCGGATGGGGCTGGGGGGTATTTCCCATTTCACCCCCACCTGGTCAAGCCCTAAAGAAACTAGAGAAAGTGCAAAGGTTTGCGACAAGGTTAGTTCCACAACTAGGGCTGTCCTATGAAGAAAGGGGGAGGGAAATGGAAAAAACTGGAGGAAAGACGGGTCAGAGGAGACATGATAAGACAAAAATAAAGGGGAATCGGGGAAGGTAGACAGTGACAGGATGTTCCGAGAGGAACACAGAAACAAGGGGGCACAATTTTGGGAACTGGAAGACTCAGATGAGTCAAAGGGGTGTTAGGAAGGTTTTTCAGCCACAGAGAAAACAAAGGGAAAGTCTAGAGAAAGACAAAGGGGGGCAGGAACCATACACAGTTTT
>WNWK01053407.1:0-11878 GCA_009830355.1 Cherax destructor | reverse complement strand
CTGACTTCCTCCCAGCCACCCCTGTCTTACTAGCCCTTATTGCTATTTTCCGCACTCCACGATGGCAGGTAAGTACCTTTATCCTTGCCTCTCTCGCACTACTCTGGGCTGGTGCAGTCGTAATTACTTTCAACCAAAATAATGAGCCTAGAAATCCAATGACTTCGAAAAGGCAATAAATGATACGCCATGCACCTGCTCCAGGCCCAGATTCATGGAACTCCGTGTTCATCAAGAACTGCAAGGAAGCCCTTTATCATGTGCTTTTAACATCCTATGAGAGGGGAGCCTATCTGACATTACCCTGACGCCAAAGGTTAAAACAAAATTGTTATTTTTTCTTATGAAATGGAGAGGATCTTTCTCTGAAGGTAATAAAACATAAAGTAGAAAATTTGATGGATCAGTGATATACAGCCTCTTCTCACTTAATGACGAAGTTCAGTTCTTAAGACCACGTTGGTAAACGAATTTGTCACTAAATGAGGAGCATACTTACCTGACTTCCTCCCAGCCACCCCCTGTCTTACTAGCCCTTATTGCTATTTTCCGCACTCCTAATGACGCAGGTAGGTACCTTTATCCTTGCCTCTCTCGCACTACCTTGGCTGGAAAGAATGTAACTACCTCTCTTTAACCAAAATAATGACATCAGAAATCCAATGACTTCGAAAAGGCAATAAATGACATGCCCATGCACTCCGCTCCAGGCCCAGATTCATGGAACTCCGTGTTCATCAAGAACTGCAAGAAGCCCCTATCACGTGCTTTTAACATCCTATGGAGAGGGAGCATTGACACTGGGGTGGTCCCGCAGTTACTAAAAACAACAGACATAGACCCACTCCACAAAGGGGGCAGTAAAGCAATAGCAAAGAACTACAGACCAATAGCACTAACGTCCCATATGATAAAAATCTTTGAAAGGGTTCTAAGAAGCAAGATCGCTACTCATCTAGATACCCATCAATTACACAACCCAGGGCAGCATGGGTTTAGAGCAGGTCACTCCTGTCTGTCCCAACTACTGGACCACTACGACAAGGTCCTGGATGCTGTAGAAGTTAAACAGAATGCAGATGTTATATACACAGACTTTGCAAAAGCCTTTGACAAGTGTGACCATGGTGTAATAGCACACAAAATGCGTGATAAAGGAATAACAGGAAAAGTTGGTAGATGTATCTATAATTTCCTAACAAGTAGAACACAAAGAGTAGTAGTCTGAGGCGGCTACAGTGAAAAGCTCTGTTCCACAAGGCACAGTACTCGCTCCCATCCTGTTCCTCATCCTCATATCGGACATAGACAGGGATATCAGCCACAGTGCAGTGTCTTCCTTTGCAGATGACACCCGAATCAGCATGACAGTGTCCACCGTTGAAGACACTGCAAGACTCCAAGCAGACATAAACCAAATCTTTAAATGGGCTGCATAAAACAATATGAAGTTCAATGATGAGAAATTTCAATTACTCAGATACGGAAAACGTGAGGAAATTAAAATCTCATCGGAATACAAAACAAATTCCAACCACACAATAGAGCGAAAAACTAATGTTAAAGACCTGGGAGTGATCATGTCAGAGAATCTCACCTTCAAGGACCATAACACCGTAGCAATCGCATCTGCTAGAAAAATGACAGAATTGATATTGAGAACCTTCAAAACCAGGGATGCCAAGCCTATGTTGACACTTTTCAGGTCGCTTGTTCTATCTAGGCTGGAATATTGCTGCACACTAACTGCACCTTTCAAGGCAGGTGAAACTGCTGACCTAGAAAATGTACAAAGAACCTTCACGGCACACATAACTGCGATAAACCACCTCAATTACTAGGAATGCTTGAAGTTCCTAAACCTGTACTCCCTAGAACGCAGGTGGGAGAGATACATTATTATATACACTTGGAAAATTCTCGAGGGATTAGTACCAAACTTGCACACGAGAGTCACTCCTTACGAAAGCAAAAGACTCTGCAGGCGATGTAACATCCCCCAAATGAAAAGCAGGGGTGCCACTAGCACGTTGAGAGACAACACAATAAGTGTCAAGGGCCCAAGACTGTTTAACTGCATCCCAGCATATATCAGGGAGATTACCAACAAACCCCTGGCTGTCTTCAAGAAGGCACTGGACAGGCACCTAAAGTCGGTACCTGACTAGCCAGGCTGTGGTACGTACGTTGGACTGCATGCGGCCAGCAGTAACAGCCTGGTTGATCAGGCTCTGATCCAACATGAGGCCTGGTCACAGACCAGGCTGCAAGGGCGTTGACCCCTGGAACTCTCTCCAGGTATACTCCAGGTATCATTCTCCTTGTCAGTAAGATGCCCAGAGTTATTTTTAAGGGGACCTAACTTATCTCTAACTTTTGTTCTATAAACCTGGAAAAAACTTTTTGGGTTAGTTTTTTAATCCCTAGCAACTTTAATTTCATAGTCCCTTTTAGACTTTCTTATTCCCTTTTTAACGTCCCTCTTAATGACCCTCACCTCTTTTTATGAGCCTATAAATTCCTTTCTTCTGCCCTAAAATATATTTGAGCCTATTATTCATTCATTTTGGGTCATTTCTACTTGATCTAATTTCTTTATACGGGATAAATGTTCTTTGGGCAGTTTGTATAGTGTTAAGAACCCTGTCATATTGATAGCTGTCTTCGTTACCTCAGTCCACAGATGAAAAGTATTCCCTAAGCCCATTGTAATCTTCTAAGCAAAAATCTGGGACTGTTACTGAATTATCCCTACTATCATACATCCTTTCAATGCTAAAGGTAATTGATTTGTAGTCGCTTGTGCCGAGTTCCTCTGTAATTTCTAAATTATTAACATGGGTTTCCTTGTTTGCCAGAACCAAGTCAAGTAGGTTATTTCCCCTTGTTGGTTCTGTCACAAACTGCTTCAGAAAACAATCCTGAACTACTAAAAAGTCGTTAGATTCTAAATTCCCTGTCAAGAAATTCCAATCAATCTGACTAAAGTTAAAGTCCCCTAGAATTACTACGTTATCATGCCTTGTGGCCTTAACAATTTCCTTCTAAAGTAGTTTCCCTTGTTCCCTATCTAAGTTTGGGAGACAGTATATCACGCTTAAAATTAAATTTTCACACCCCTCTGAAAATTCTAACCAGACTCTGCATGTATTATTTCAGACTTTATACCCGTTTTTATGCAACAATTTAAATGATCACAGACATAGAGTGCCACTCCAACCCCTTCCCGATACTTCTGTCTACTTGGAACAATTTAAAACCCTGAATGTGACATTCAGCAGGCATGCCCCGATTTTTCATATTAAACCACGTCTCAGCTATTGCAAAAACATCAATATTACCTGCATATTATTTTTCAAAAAATACATGAAACATTAAAATCTCAGAAAAAAATATGCTAAAATCTCAATTCGTTCATCTTATTTCTCGCACTACGACTATTAGTATAATAAATATTTAAAAAAACTCCCTTTTCTTTTCCCTTCCTACTGATTTCTGTTCTTCCACTATACCTGTTACTGTCCATGTTATTATTAAGATTCATAATATATCAAGGCCTAAGTCAATATATCCATACTCATTATTTTCCATTTCTAAACCCATACCTAATCCTAGTTTAAAGTCCTAACAACACCCTCAACTGAGCTAGCAAGAAAACCCACACTTGCCCTAGATAAGTGAACCCCATCCCTGGCATACATGTCATTTCTACCATAGAAGTGGGCCCAGTTGTCAATGAATGGGACTGCATTATCCTTACAGTGTTTGTCCAGCCAACAGTTAATGCCAATTGCTCTGGACAGCCATTCATTTCCAACACCCCTTCTTGGCAAAATGCCACATATAACAGGGCTCCCTCCCTTCTTCCTAATGATGTCTATTGCTAAATCCTCTCTTCTGCGCTTGCCTACATCATTGCCTCCAGCACTGAGGGAGATAATAGGATTGATCCCATTACCATTCATGATGTTGTCAAGCCGGCTAACAATATCCTTCATCCCAGCCCCAGGAAAGCAAACCCTCTGTCTCCTACTCCCATCCTTCAAGCAGAAGGCCCTATCCATATACCTAACTTGGCTATCCCCAACAACAATGTTTTTACCTTCCTTGGTGTCGTTCGTTGTGACGTTCCCAGTAGTCGACTCACATTCGTCTGGTACCACAGAAAAGGAGTTTGAAGTTTCCACAGCAGTCTCTTTCTTCTTCATCGTTACCACCTCTCCATTCGTCTTCTTGATCTTCAACTTCGTCCCATGCTGTCCGGTCACTGCCCAGGTTCCCTTCTTGACCTGAGGACTCACACCAGGAGGACTACTACGAATCCTCTTGTTTTCCTCCGTCAATCGCTGTATCTCGAGCTTCGCTACCCTCAATTCTTCCTTAAGCTGCTGGTAAAGTTGCTCAATGGACAGCATCTTGGTTCAGTCCACAGGAAGTACACTAGACACGTCTTCACTGAGCTATATACAGGTCACCACTGAGCTATATACAGACAACCATTCATTTCCAACTCCTCTCCTAGGCAAAATACCACATATCACAGGGTTCCCCACCCTTCTTCCTAATTATGTCTTTTCCTGACCAATAGCTGCTAGTCAGCTCCTCACTCCTACGTCTGCCAACATCGTTGCCTCCAGCAATGAGACAGATAATAGAATTGCTCTCATTACCTCTTATGATGTCGTCCAGACGGCTAACAATATCCTTCATCTCAGCCCTGGATAACACACCCTCTGCCTCCTATTCCTATCCTTAAGACAAAAGGCCCAATCCATAAACCTAATCTGACTGTCCCCAACTAAAACAGTTCTTACCTCGACTGGCGGTGTGCATGACGTTCTCGACGGTTTAAGTAGAGATGATCTTCGCTGGGATGTCTTCACTTGCTGGCTTCACTATGTCATTAACAATTGACTTTGTTTGAAGATCATGGGTGGTCGATTCACATTCGTCTGAAAACAAGGAAAAAGAGTTGCTGGTTTTCACAGTCTCTTGGGCCTTCTTCGTGTTCAGCTTCGTCCCTTCAGTTCCGACTAGCATCCAGTCCTTGGTTTGACCATAGGCGACATTGCTCCATGGATAATCTTTGCACATACCCATTCAGTCGTTGAATTTCCCTTCTTGCTTCCGTTAATTCTGCCTTATGCTGAAGATATAGCTGCTCGTAGTCGAGTGAAGCCATCATCACAATCTCAGGTAGCTAAGAAAGGAGAGCACACTAGACAAGTCTTCAACCAGAGCACACTAGGCAAGTCTTCACGCTGTCTGAAAATTGAGTTAGTCCTAATATGGTTGACAAAAGGGGCTTGAGTAAGTTGGAGTAAAATGTTAGTAGCATCGATAGAGGCTCTATCAGGTTTGGAATAAGTATGGAATAGGACACAATTAGCATTAGGGAGAGAAACAGACATCGTGAGTACATACAGGGCAACAAGCAAGGGACGGCAACCCAAACTCTGTCTCATGCAGACGACATTCTTGGGAGGCTCCAGTAGCTTGAGGGAGGCACTGTGGTCACTTGAGGAGGTGAGAAGTCAACACCAGAGGTGCAAAGGAGGGCGTTCTTCTTTGGGAAAGGCGGCCCACGACGCACAGACTCCTGGTGCTTGATGAAGGTGAACAGTTGTCGGCAGTGTAGAGAGGCAATAGGAGTGCAGAGGGAGATGGCTTGCCCTTTGGAAAGCAGCCAACGACTCACCAATCCTGTTGTTGAGAAAGAAGAGGAAAATCTCACGAAGCCACACACTATTTATAAAGCCTCTCCCAATCACCGGGATCGTAAGGCACTAGAGAAGAGAGAGCCACTGCGACTGCTCAGGGCGGGATCTGCACACACACATACACACATGCACACTCACTCTCATACACATATGCCAATGAATCGACCCATGCAACCACAATTAGGTGAGTACACATACATACACACAAACATATACACATACATACACACAAACATATACACATGCACACACATACACTCTCATAAACACCAAAAACCGCACACACACACACACTAACACTGCCACACAGCACCCCTTCACCCCTCAAAAAAAAAAGTAATTGCAGGACGAAGAGGAAATGGTAGAGGGGGATGTCTGAGATGTAATGAAAGCACTAGCAAAAAGGATCAAAAGCACAATGGAATGAGAGTGTGAAAAAACTAAGCAAAAATGAAGAGCCTGGCAGATAAACTGGAATTGCTGAGGTGGAATATACATGTGAGAACAGATGGGAGCAAAGTGCTGGGTGCATGAAAGTCGTCGTAAGCTCCTCTCTTCTATGTGCGTGTTGTGTGTATTAGCATACACTGAAGGGACCGAAGAGGGGGTAGGAGCAAAAAAAGCCTCTTGAGGAAATGATATCAGGCCATTGGGACGTCTGGGAGACGATAAGGGAAACATCCAGGGAGTTATTTATATCAGACCCAGAGATATGGAGAGGAAATGAAATGGGAAGATGAGATGGAAAGATCACTTATTTGTTATGGGATCCATGAAACAGAAGGGAAGACCTATGATGAAAGAAGATAGGGAGAGGTAAAAGAGATTGAGAGCATCATCTCAGTAAGAGGAGAGGACATGGCACAACTGACAAATTTTCAGAGACTTGGGTGAACTCAAGGAAAAAGAGAAAACCATGGTTAAAGGATTCCCCAAAATACTAGCGAGTATACGTCGACTGTGACAGTCCACGAAAAGAACAGGAAAAACAGAGGCAAGAAGGAGAGACAGAGCAGGTGCTGATAGATGGGAAAGCAATCTCAGGGAAACAACCCACTGCATCCCCTCAAACCCTCCCAACCCACACCAACTAAACACAATCATCAGAAACAAACCATACTCCCCCCAGCACTAATACCACCACAACTCCAGCCTACCATAATATCCAGCCCTATCTACTACACCTTCAGTCTGTACCAACCCTTCCTACCCCTGGATACAGATCAGGAAAGGAAGCTGAAGGCATGGTACATGAACTCAGATGGAATAACAAATAAGAGTGATGAGTGACAGGAAAGGATCACTGAGGCAATCCCGAATATCATAGCACTTACAGAAACGAAGCTCATGGGGGTTATAATAGATGCAAACTTCCCATCTGGCTATCAGATCTGGATAGCAGATCAATTGTAGCCACACTAGCCAAGGTGGCCAGACGGGCCCAAATAAGCAGGACCTTGTATTTAATTTGAACAGTTCAGACATAGGGGACATCACACATGAAACACCCTTCCGTGCTAGCTGTCATGTAGTCCTGAGTTTCAAATGCATAGATGAGTTAATGAAGAGTGAAGCAGTATGAGAAGGTTAGGAGAAACTAAACTTAAAAAAGGGGGACTACACATGTATAAGGCAATTCCTGCATGAAGTACAGTGGATAAGAAAGCTAGAAGGGAAGACACCAACGAATTGATTGAACGTGTGACCACAAAGTGCAGAGTCAGAGGAGAAGTTTGTGCCAAGGGGCAATAAAAACAATGGGAAGGCTAGAGTTAGCCCATGATTTACTCGGAGGTGTGGAGAGGCCAAAGTCAAGTGTGCTAGAGCATGGAAAAAATATGGAAAGCAAAGGACTCTGAAAAATAGGGAGTTGAGCCGAAGAGCCAGAAATGAATATGCATGGATAAGGAGAGAGGCCCAGCGGCAATACGATAACGACATAGCATCGAAAGTCAAGTTTGACCTGAAGCTTTTGTGCAGTCACATCAGGAGGAAAACAACAGTCAAGGACCAGGTAATCAGGCTGAGGAAGGAAGGAGGGAAGTTCTCAAAAAACAACCGAGAAGTATGTGAAGAGCTCATGAGGTTTAAGGAAGTAGTTGCAGTGGAGACAGAAAGGACACCGGAAAGTCGGTATGGTGGGGTATACCAAGTGCTGGCCACAATACACACAACCGAGGAGGAGGAGGTGAAGAGGCTGCTAAGTGAACTAGATACCTCAAAGGCCGTGGGACCGGACATTTCTCCGTGGGAGCAGAGGTGCTGTGTGTGCCACTAACAACAATCTTCAACACATAAATCAACTGATATGTGGAAGTCAACAAATGTAGTCCCAATTTTTAAGAAAGGAGACAGTCATGAGGCATTAAAGTACAGACCAGTGTCACTGACTGCATAGCATACAAAGTCTTGGAGAAGACTATCAGGAGAAGAATAGTGAAGCACCTTGAAAGCAGCAATCATAGTTTCAGGGAAGGGAAATCCTGTCACAAACCTACTGGAGTTTTATGACAAGGTAATGGAAGTAAAACAAGAGAGAGAGAGAGAGAGAGGGGTGGGTTGATTGCATTTTCTTGGGCTGCAAGAAGACTTTCGACACAGATCCACACAAGAGATTAGTGCAGAAGCTAGAGGATTAGGCGTGTATAACAAGAATGGGACTACAGTGGATCAGAGAATACCTGACAGGGAGGTAACAACGAGTCATGGTAGGTGATGAGGTGTCAGAGTTGGCCCCTGTGACGAGTGGGGTTCCATAGGGGTCAGTCCTGTTCAGCCAGTTGCTGGACCAGACTAGCAGGCTGTCCAGCAACTGCCTCTTGGAGTTCAACCCCACCAAGTGCAAAGTCATGAAGATCGGGGAAGGGCAAAGAAGACCGCAGACGGAGTACAGTCTAGGGGCCAAAGACTGCAAACCTCACTCAAAGAAAAGGATCATGGGGTGAGTGTAATACCGAGCACATCTCCTGAGGCGCACATCAACCAGGTAACTACTGCAGCATGTGGACGCCTGGCAAACCTAAGAACAGCTTTCCGACACCTCAGTTAGGAATCATTCAAGGCACTGTACACCGTGTACGTTAGTCCCATATTGGAGTATGCAGCACCAGTTTGGAACCCACACCTGGTCAAGTACATCAAAAAATTAGAGAAAGTGCAAAGGTTTGCAACAAGACTAGTCCCAGAGCTAATGGGATTGTCCTAAGAAGAAAGGTTAAGGGAAATCGGCCTGACGACACTGGAGGACAGGAAGGTTAGGGGAGACATGATAACGACATATACAATACTGCGAGGAATTGACAAGGTGGACAAAGACAGGATGTTCCAGAGAAGGGACACAGAAACAAGGGGTTACAAATAAAAGTTGAAGACTCTGATAAGTCAAAGGGATGTTAGGAAGTATTTCTTCAGTCACAGAGTTGTCAGGAAGTGGAATTGCCTAGACGTGACGTAGTGGAGGCAGGAACAATACATAGTTTTAAGACGAAGTTTGGGATAGTGAGGATCTAGTAGCGATCAGTGAAGAAAACGGGCCAGAAGCTTTGACTCGATCCCTGCAACTACAAATAGGTGAGTACACACGCACACATACACACACACGCACACACACACACACACACACACAAACACACACACACACACACACACACACACACACACACACACACTCACACACACACATTCATGTGGAGATTTAATGAATTGCTTTGTAATAAATCTAAAATTATCCTATTGATAGAGTCTAAAAGAAAGATTGTCTGAGATGTGTCAGACTGGCCATAAAGAACTGTGTTCCTCAAGGATCAGTAGAAACCTGTGCTGGTTCTGGCAAATGTGAATGTTGTATTAGCAGAGAAAGACATGTATCCCTGTTTGTCTTATTAGGAGAGAAAGAGACGTATCCCTGTTTGTCTTATTAGGAGAGAAAGAGACGTATCCCTGTTTGTCGATGCTGAGGACAAGGGACGACTACAAGTGAACTTGGACAAACTATACTAATGTTTATTAGAATAAAACTCCAGTCAATACTACATTATGAATGCTATGTTGAAAATTGTTTAAAATACGTACCAGTTGATGATTAAGACATGTACAACAGTTGGGTATCTTCATTGTTTAAACGTTTTGCCTTCACAGTAGACTTCTTTTGGGAAATAATGTAGAGGCATCGTGCGTAGTATTGACATGATGTTATCAGTGCACCAACCTTGGCCAAATAGTGTATGGTGAGTCCCTCAGCCTGGAGGAGACCACCTCAACTACTATTTCTCCAAGGTTGATGGACAAGTTATATCATCTTCACTTCACTATTACACTGTTGCACATGTGTCTTAACCATCATTGTGAATGTTGATGAAGAATAAACTTAACTTTCCTTGTTATATTCATTTACCACATTTTGTTAACTGTCACTTTACTGTACGACCTCAGTTGTCAAATAGCTCTAGAGAATGTGTGGAGACAACATCTTTTGTTGTCAATGAGTAAGACTTGAAGCAAGTATGACCTTTCTACTCTAAATCAAAGACTTTTATGGCGAGTAATGTTAGTGATACGAGTCCGTAATATATTGTTATTGCTCTCCTGCCGCCTCTGAAGAAGACCAATGTCTTCATACTTTATACATCTGAGATTTCTCCTGAATCTAATCTCCGCAATAGTAATATTTTGCATTTTATTTATGTGATGTGCCAAGGTAAACTTAAAGATTTTTAAGCCACAACCAGAGCTAATGCCTCCTCTTCAGTGGTGGCATATTTTTTTGGGGAGTTCTTAGATAGTTTAGGTAACATAACAGATAGGAAAGTTCCCATGGTATTAACACTTGCATCTATATGGGTAAGGAAAATTTAAGAAACGTTTGGTCTCTGAAGTACTGGAGGCCAAGTAGGTAACCGTTTGAGACGCTGAGATGTACGTCCGTAGGTCCCAAATCACCTAATTTTAACTTTACTACTGGTAAGTTCGGAAAGAAGAGCCGCAACTTTACAAAAGTTGGGGCAAAACCTCCTCTTTAAGGGGGGCTCCTTAACCCGGTAAAGAGGCTATCGGTCTGAGGAATTGGACCTTTTGGTCTTCTTCCTCAGACCGAACCTAATTACCCCCCAATCCCCCCTCCCCTTTCCCATCTTCCCCAACCTCCCTTTTCCCTTTCCTCCTCCTCCTCATCCCTCCCTTATTTCCTTCCCATTTTTACCCTGGGAGCTTCTCTCCACAAGCATTCTAGTTCCTAGGTAGGGGGAAGGGTACCGTGGTCCATCCCATTCCGTTGAGGTTCTTGGCGGTGGTGTAGTTTGCCGTGGAATCTGGATCGCCTGGGGATGTCTCGATCCCTCTCCGGTCTCCCGGGGGGTGGCCTTGGGTATCTTTCGGGCGACTGGTGTATCTCTGGAGGCCACCTTTCGGATTCCGGGGGTGGTGACCGAAGGCAGTATGCTTTGTGGCGGATATCCAGCCGCCCTCTTTTGTCCGCCGAGATGGCTCGGTGGATGTGAGGTTGCTATCCCGGATTGCTGGTTTACTGGCATGAAGGATAGGGTATGGCACGGGTTCCATGCAGCATCTGCACTACTTGCGGTGTTGAGGTCCTCTTGGGCGCGGAGGGGGGATTTACGCCCCTTTCATTCCTCCTAGGAGCTATTCCTCCACGTTCCCCCCTTTTTTTATTCTTTTTTTTTTTTTTCTTTCTTTTTTTTCTTAAAAAACAAAAAGTAAGAAGTAACCTAACCATGGATGCCCTAATCTGTGAACCTACCCCCGGGCCCCTTGATACCGCACCTAGTTCTGACCCTACCCGTTAATGGACAACTCTTCGGACAACCCTAATACCCCTGTACCTCTTGCTGGTGCCGGTTCATCACCTGCTTCAGGTAGCGGGGATCCGACTGGCCCTTTTGATACGTCTGACCTTCGCTATTCTCTGACCTTGATTCCGGCTTCTCCCTTAACGGTGCAGCAATTTTCGAATTGCCCGCCCATCACACGTCGGATCATCCCCGGTCCCGCACACAAACGACCACGACCCTTACATGACGATTCGACACTTCCTTCTCGTCCATCTCAGAAACGACCAGCTCGTCACGCACTCCCCTTAAGCTCTTTGTTTCACACTACTCAATGGACAAAGTTTTTACTCTAAGACCGACTTCTCCTAATAC
>WNWK01053406.1:0-11878 GCA_009830355.1 Cherax destructor | reverse complement strand
GTCCTAATCTTACAACCATTTATTTCACCAACATTTTAAATAAGTATTAGGATTCAGGCTATTTCACAGGCTAAAGAACTAAACCCGTGAGGATCCGTAGAGCTTAAAGGGTCATTGAGAGTCTGGTCCAAAAGAAGAGATTGTAGCTCATGTTCCTTGGATGAAGATCCCTTCTCGTGCATCAAGACTCGTGAGGGACCAGGAGGCAAGAGCAACACCGCCAACAAACAAGAGGAACCTCTCCAGTCTTGCAATTAATGATGACCCCCGTGCACGATAGCTCATTTTCCAAACGTGAAATTGATTAGGTTATCTGGATCTCCTTTCGCTCTATTCTCTCTCTCTTCTGCTTCTCTCTCTCTTGTATCTCTCTCTTCTCTTGCATCTCTCTCTGTCTCCCTCTTTCGAAGAGACGACTGGACAGGGAAAAGGGAGTCACATTTTTAGCCAGATGGAAGAAAGAAAATGTGTTAATAAAAGGATTAGATGGTGTCGAATATCTTATTGGAATATTAGAGAGATGCTTTTCCCGAAAAAAAAGAAGATAAGAAAAAAAAGAAAAGAAAGAAGAAAAGAAGAAAAGAAGAAAAGAAGAAAGAAAGAGAGAAGAGAGAGAGAGAGAGAGAAGAGAGAGAGAGAGAGAAAAGTAAGAGAAAGAGAGAGAGAGAAGATGGGGCAGGAGGGGAAAAGGAACACAAATTTCGAGAAAGTTGTCTCAGGTTAGGATAAAATTAATAAAACTGTTCAGATATCAAAACTGAGAAGTGTTGAGGAAACATCGCCGACCTCTGCATCACTGACCACAAGAATTAGTTCAGTCAGCTACAATGTATAAACACAAGCAACTTTACCAGTTGTTTATATATCTTTGTAGGCTCCTTCTCACCATAATCAGTCAGTATAGCAGTTAGATCCCTTCTCTAACAGAACCAATTGCAAGTTGATTACATATGATATATATATATATATATATATATATATATATATATATATATATATATATATATATATATATATATATATATATATATATATATATAGGGTAGAATGAAAGGGTAAGGCAGCTGGGATTGATGGGATAAAGATAGAAATGTTAAAAGCAGGTGGGGATATAATTTTGGAGTGGTTGGTGCTATTATTTAATAAATGTATGGAAGAGGGTAAGGTACCTAGGGATTGGCAGAGAGCGTGTATTGTTCCTTTGTATAAAGGCAAAGGGGACAAAAGAGAGTGCAAAATTATAGGGAATAAGTCTGTTGAGTGTACCTGGTAAAGTGTATGGTAGAGTTATTATTGAAAGAATTAAGAGTAAAACAGAAAGCAGGATAGCAGATGAACAAGGGGCTTTAGGAAAGGTAGGGGGTGTGTAGACCAAGTGTTTACAGTGAAACATATAGGTGAACAGTATTTGGATAAGGGTAAAGATGTTTTTGGCATTTATGGATTTGGAAAAGGCGTATGATAGGGTGGATAGGGGGCAATGTGGCAGATGTTGCAGGTGTATGGAATAGGAGGAAGGTTACTGAAGGCAGTGAAGAGTTTTATGAGGATAGTGAGGCTCAGGTTAGAGTGTGTAGGAGGGAAGGGACTATTTCCCAGTAAAAGTGGGCCTTAGACAAGGATGTGTGATGTCACCGTGGTTGTTCAATATATTTATAGATGGGGTTGTAAGAGAAGTGAATGCGAGGGTCTTGGCAAGAGGTGTTGGGCTAAAAGATAAAGAAGCAAATACAAAGTGGAGTTGTCACAGTTGCTTTTTGCTGATGACACTGTGCTTTTGGGAGATTCTGAAGAGAAGCTGCAGAGGTTGGTGGATGAATTTGGTAGGGTGTAAAAGAAGAAAATTGAAAGTGAATATAGGAAAGAGTAAGGTGATGAGGATAACAAAAAGAATAGGTGACGAAAGATTGGATATCAGATTGGAGGGAGAGAGTATGGAGGAGGTGAATGTATTCAGATATTTGGGAGTGGACATGTCGGCGGATGGGTCTATGAAGGATGAGGTGAATCATAGAATTGATGAGGGGAAAAGGTGAGTGGAGCACTTCGGAGTCTGTGGAGACAAAGAACCTTGTCCATGGAAGTAAAGAGGGAATGTAGAGAGTATAGTTATACCAACGCTCTTATATGGGTGTGAAGCATGGGTGATGAATGTTGCAACGAGGAGAAGGCTGGAGGCAGTGGAGATGTCATGTCTGATGTCAATGTGTGGTGTGAATATAATGCAGAGAATTCGGAGTTTGGAAATTAGGAGGAGGTGCGGGATTACCAAAACGATTGTCCAGAGAGCTGAGGAGGGGTTGTTGAGGTGGTTTGGACATGTAGAGAGAATGGAACGAGACAGAGTGACTTCGAGAGTGTATGGATCTGTAGTGGAGGGAAGGCGGGGTAGGGTCGGCCTAGGAAAGGTTGGAGGGAGGGGTAAAGGAAGTTTTGTGTGCGAGGGGCTTGGATTTCCAGCAAGCATGTGTGAGCGTATTTGATAGGATTGAATGGAGGCATATGGTTTTTAATACTTGACGTGCTGTTGGAGTGTGAGCAAAGTAACATTTATGAAGGGATTCAGGGAAACCGGCAGGCCGGACTTGAGTTCTGGAGATGGGAAGTACAGTGCCGGCACTCTGAAGGAGGGGTGTAAATGTTGCAGTTTTATAACTGTAGTGTAAAGCACCCTTCTGGCAAGACAGTGATAGAGTGAATGATGATGAAAGTTTTTCTTTTCGGGCCACCCTGCCTTGGTGGAATCGGCCGATGTGTTAATAAAAAAAATAAAAAAATATATATATATATATGCAAGACAACCACTATGAAAAAATAGAGGAATTCCAAGCGCTTTCGTGACTACTCACATTATCAAGGAATTGGAATTCCTCTATTTTTTCATAGTGGTTGTCTTGCATATTTTGTTATCACCTGATTACTGTGATCTTTTTGCATATATATATATATATATATATATATATATATATATATATATATATATATATATATATATATATATATATATATATATATATATTGGGTAAAATTTTGGACTTGGTAATGCAAGGCTGTCGGTTCGATCCTCAGTATTCTTAATACAATTTACTGTATTCATGATTTGGTGAATTTATCATTTCAAAATAAATCAAACAAATTGTAATTTCTTAAGGAGCGTGGCAGTCGAATTTCACGACCACATTAATTTTTCAGGATGGCGTAAGTAGTAGAGGTCTTACATGTGAGGTGGGTTGGGAGAGAGGGAAAGGAGAGGAAAAGGCGGGGGATAGGTGGAAGGAATGAGGGAGGGGGAGGGAGTGGAGGTTGTATATGTATTGGAGAGGATGGTTGGAAGGGGTGGTGGGTAGCATGGTTGGAAGGGGTGGTGGGTAGCATGGTGCGAAGGGAGGGTGGTACGGGAAAGGCTGTAACTTTTGCCTGAGTTACAACCCACATCTTGGAACAACAAAACGTGCTAATTATGCAACTTATGCCGTATATTCTCTGCACTCTGCAACTGCGAGAACGGAATGCCCGGGTATAACTCTGGGGATTTTTGCAATTCCTGATTAACTTCAAGACACAACAGTTTATTGAGAGTGGAGCTAATTTAGCCCTACAGGTGAAAACATAATGCACAATCCTGTCAGGTGCAACGATGCAGAGGCAACATTTTAAAACCGAAAGTTGAAACACATTTAGTAAAATACTGCTCCCCGGAAGTGATTCCCGGGGATAAACCGAATATATCCATATTTGTCAACACTGTCAGACGACTCTTGTGAACAAGTCACATCCCTCCCCTCCTCAGTCAACACTGTCAGCCTGTCACTGTCAGCTTGTAGCCAGGCTCTGTTCCTGTGTTGTTTTCCCTTGTCTACGTCTCTTCTTTTGGTTACTTTGATGACACTAGTAAAGAGCTCAAGTTAATCCTCGTCAGAAACACATTGCTGAACAAGCTTTTATTGAGACAACGTTACCATCTGTAAAGGAATGTTACATACACATACACATCAGCGGCCAGGAGTTGTGAATCGACTCCTGCAACCACAAATAGGTGGGTACACACACACACACACAAGAAGCTAAGATACAGAGCTTAGAAGAGGAACTACAAAATCTGAAACAGTCCATAGAACCAAAGAGCAGTAAGGGCATGACATCGGGAACTGCCACATCAGTCACAAAGCAGTGGACTGTAGGGAACAAAGGCGTTATACTGTACCACCGTGGAGTCCGGGAAAAGACGAGAAGCACACCAAGAACAAACGAGGGGACTGAAGAAAATGAAAGAGCTAAGCTATATGCAGAGGCCCTAACGGACCACAGCAGTGCCGTGCCCCGGAAATGCTGAGAAGGGAAAATGACAGACCACTGAGCACAGGGACATCAGATAGAGAAGAGATTGATTGAAGAAATGGTGCATGGAGGCAACTAAATCGACTCAGGGGATGCAAAGAGAAATGCAGTGGGAGGACGAAAGGAGAGGTTGAATGGGAAACTAATGAAGGAAAAATACAGGGGGGAAAAGCAATTGAAAGTATTATGAAAGCACTAGGAGAAGACGACATGACCTCTCCTTTCGTCCTCCCACTGCATTTCTCTTTGCATCCCCTGAGTCGATTTAGTTGCCTCCATGCACCATTTCTTCAATCAATCTCTTCTCTATCTGATGTCCCTGTGCTCAGTGGTCTGTCATTTTCCCTTCTCAGCATTTCCGGGGCACGGCACTGCTGTGGTCCGTTAGGGCCTCTGCATATAGCTTAGCTCTTTCATTTTCTTCAGTTTCACTAGATCGTGTCGTGGGTGGTCACGCGGGGTGGAGCTCCGTCTTAAATTGCGTTTACTGATAGTAGCTGAGGAGACACAGTGCGAGAATTAAGTGTGTGTAACCATAAAGTGCATATACGCATTTGAACCAACATAAGAGAAATCGCAGTGAACATTAAATAGGAAAAAATATAGACTATAGTGTAAATTCTAGAGTGCCGGTGGAGCAACCGTTACCGTGGGAATAGGCCTGGAGGCCAGTGAATTATTGCCAGATACATCCAAATTCGGAGGTGAAAATTAACAAACATATATTGAACTAACTAAGTAATATAGCGAGTGGCAAGGATATATATGTGCAGTGATACAGTGAACCAAATCTGTAGTAAGAGAAATAGTAATAAATCCCCAGTATAGCTTAAAAGATATGGTATAGCATATGGAAACATACTACAAGGATTGGCACTAGTGAAAATTGCCAGAGGTCCTGAGAAGCAGAAATAACAGATAAGTAAATTCTATAGTTATAAGAAACAAAAACAAGTGATGGTGGCACTGAGGTGCAGGGAATCACAGTATACATAATTGGAGTATAAAACCATGTGAAGTGTCTTTCTCGCTGCCACTACTAAGTGTGGAAGTTTTTGCCATGGAAGTGTAAGGAAACTACCGGAAGCATAGGTATCGTGTGGAAATAAAGCAATGACCACAGTATTAGTTCAGTGAAAAGAAAAGGTATCTGGAATAAATATAGTGTATATCCTTGTAATAACCAGTGTACAGCACAGTGATAAACTATTAGGTATAAAATAAAAGTAAATTAAATCCAATAGTAGTGTGGCAGTGCGGGTGACCACTTGCCCTGGAGTGGTCAATGTGCCAAGCGACTTTTATAGATCTGAGTTACCACTTATAACGAATAGACTAGGATACCAGGACAGAATAAGAAAGACCTAGTGAACCCAATTGGCAGTAGAAAACACAAGGATAGTGATCTAAGAAAATGAAAGTGGTCTAAAACGGGGCATCGCATGGCAGTATAGGACTGAGTGGTGTGCTTTAGTCATACGCCTGGCAGTGCTGAAGTCAGCCACGGAGGCCTACCATACACACCCATAAAAACACCATATACACCATACCACAATATCCTGTCTAGACCAGTGTGGGGATCTCAGTGAGAATAATACATTAAAATGTATATAGGACTGATCAGAGAGGAATAAATATAGAAAGAGTTATACAGTGAGCAAACAGAAGTAAATACATATTATAACGCATGGGCCAGTAGGCCTGCTGCAGTGTTCCTTCTTTCTTATGTTCTTATGTTCTTATAACAATAATATAATATAAGGTGTAGTAAGTCTCCATAATCAGTACATCCCACATATACTAATACAAATAGGATACAGGCAGGATGGCAGTACAGTATATCTGTGGGACTTGTGAAAAGGCTCTTGGGAAAAGATCTAGAATCACATGCAACCTTTGCTTTTCAAAACATCATGTCACATGTTCAAAAATTAACACAGTAACAAGAAGTGACATCCGTCTAGAAAGGTGTTTCTGGATCTGCAACAAGGATGTGGAACTATGGACAGATATCAGGAAAGCACTCAGGAGGCTAATAAACAATAAGCATGAAGAAAAAGAGGAACTATTGAATAGTCTCCCCGGTATTTATAGAACTTGGGAAGATAAGAAAGGGGTAAAGTATAACACACAGAATGACCAGTCTACAACAATTGACCCAAAAATAAACAGTCATCCACGGGAAAAAACACAGGAGACAAAAACATTAGCTAACTCAGCCCCAGTCCCAGGACTGACCCAGACCCAGCCCCAGCCATAGTGAACATCCGGTTTTGGTTAAGGACGCCACCACAGCCATAGCCTCTAATACAGATATAGTAGGGGAGTCCTCTTCCAGGGAAAATGTTGGCCCCATGTCATCAAAGGAGAAAAGCGCAGATAACGAGGAAAACCAAGGAGTGGAAAGAGAGGAAAAAAACGCAGATAATTCTGCAGATCTTTGGGAAAATACAAAGTCAGTAAATATAGACAGCCAAAATATATGCAAATTCTATGCTAAAGGTATGTGCCTTTATGGCAGAGATTGTTGGAATAAACACACCAGAAAATGTGCCAACATGTTAAGGAAAGGAAAGTGTCGGTTTAACAAAGAGTGCAGATACTTCCATCCAGTGATGTGTCAAGCTTCAACACAGTCCAGAGAATGTTATGACATGAGCTGCCCAGACCACCATATAAAGGGAACAGTACGATACAGAGAAAGCGGGGAAAGGGAAAATGAAAAAGAACAGCAATCTTTTTAGATATAAGGAGAAACAACCAGATAAAGAAAGAGACAAAAGGTGGAAATGGTACAGAGGGGACAGATGGGCAGAACAGTGGGACAAGACAAGACAGGCACCAGCTCATCAGGGCTGTATAAACAATCAAAGTCAGTACTGGAGAAACCAGGGGTATGGGCACCAGGGGCCATACCAGGTAGGACATCACCAGTGGTACTAACCAAACACAAAGAAAAAACCAAACATCCCAAATGGTAACTCCTGCTTCATATTTGCAAATATTCAAGGTCTGAAATCAAATAAAAATGACAAAGTTAGTTATGTTAGTGGACTCCCATCAGAAGCAAATGCCATGTTTGGAGCATTTACAGAAACACATACAAGGGATGTTTTGGACGGAGAGATTCAGATGAAAACTATAACATGTATAGATGTGATAGAATTAATAGGTCACAGGGAGGAGTAGGACTCTATATAAAAGATACTCTCTGTTGCACAGAAGTTTTGAACGCTACGAATGATATAGTAGAAATCCTCGGCATTAAAGTGGAAAATAAGAATCTAGTAATTATCCCAGTATACAAACCACCATCAGCAACTGCGGAGGAATTCACAGAGCAGTTAAAGAAGATAGATAGCTATCTGGATAGGCTAGAAAATCCCACCCCAAACATTTTAATCCTTGGAGATTTTAATCTCCTCATGTAAAATGGAAGATGAGGCACCATAATGTTATACCAGAAATAACTCCTGGAAGCACCCTGGCCCAACAGGCACATACCAGGGAACTAATGAGGCTTTGTGAAAAGTACTCACTAAACCAACAGATAATTGATCCCACTAGAAATGAAAATACCCTGGATTTGATATTCACAAACAACGAGGAATTAATCAGAGACATAACAGTTACAAAAACAATATACTCTGATCATAACATCATAGAAGTTCAAACTAGTATTAACTCAGGGTTAGGGAACTGCGACACTAATGTTAGAGACGGAATGTTCAGTAAGTTTAATTTTAATAACCATAGAATTGACTGGGAAAAAATAAACCAAGAGCTATCAGACATATCATGGGAATCAGACATGAGCACCCTAAATCCCCACCAGTGCCTAAGAAGCTGAATACAGAAGCATACAAGGTATGTATGAAACACGTACCATTGAGGAAACCCGAAGAAGATCAGATATGAGAGAGGCGTAGGAGATGGTACAGGAGAAGAAAACGGGTTACTGAATTGCTGAAAAACACAGTTATGTTGCAACAGAAGAGAGATAGCCTTAACCGAGAGATCACGGAATTAGAACAAAAACTTAAGATGTCATACCTGACAGAAGAAGTACAAAGGTAACAAAGAGCCATACAGGATATTGCAAGAAACCCAAAATATTTCTACTCCTATGCAAAATCCAAGCTAAGAACTACCTGTAGAATTGGACCATTATTGAGAGGAGATTCGTATACGGACGATGAACAGGAAATGAGTGAAATTCTAAAAGAACAGTATGAGTCAGTGTTCAGCAACCCACTAAATGACAGCAAGGTAGAAAATGCAGAAATATTTTTCACTCCAGCAGAAGGCTGCCAGACCACCTAACCGACATTAGTACAAATCCCATAGATTTCGAAAAAGAAATGGCCAACATGCCCACTCCTCAGCACCTGGACCAGATTCATGGAATGCTTTATTTATAAAGCAGTGCAAATACCATTAGCAAGAGCCCTTAGTATTCTGTGGAGAAAGAGCTTAGATCTAGGTGAAATTCCAGAGGCCTTAAAAGTGCAGACATAGCTCCTTTGCATAAGGGAGGTAGTAGAGCACTAGCTAAAAATTACAGACCAGTAGCCCTCACTTCTCACATCATAAAAATCTTTGAAAGAGTGATGAGACGGCAGATTACAAAGTTCATGGACCAGCACAACCAACATAACCGAACCAGCATGGCTTTAGAGCGGGTCGATCATGCCTGTCACAGCTGCTGAACCATTATGACAGAATTACGGAGGCATTGGAGGACGACCAAAACGCAGATGTGATTTACACAGATTTTGCAAAGGCGTTTGACAAATGCGATCATGGAGTGATAGCGCACAAAATGAGGGCCATAGGCATTACGGGAAGGTAGGCAGATGGATATTTGAGTTCTAACACAAAGAACACAAAAAGTAGTAGTGAACAGGGCAAGATCCAGCATCAGCGAGGTCAAAAGCTCAGTGCCCCAAGGCACTGTCCTGGCACCTCTGCTGTTTCTCATCCTCATAGCAGACATAGATAAAAACACCCAGCACACTTTTGTATCATCATTTGCAGATGACACTAAAATAAGCATGAAAGTCACTACGGTAGAGGACACTGAAAAATTACAGGAGGACATAAGCAAGGTCTTCCAATGGGCAGTGGAGAACAACATGACGTTCAATGGTGATAAGTTTCAGCTGCTTAGGTATGGAAAAATGAAGAACTCAAAGGAACACTATATACAAAACGCAAGAGGGTCACCACATAGAACGAAAGGAACACGTAAAGGACTTGGGAATAATTATGTCTGCTGATCTGTCGTTTAAAGACCATAACAAGACAAAGATCACAACAGCCAGGAAGATGACGGGGTGGGTATTGAGAACTTTCAAAACAAGGGAAATAATGCCGATGGTGACACTATTCAAATCGCTAGTGCTCCCTCACTTAGAATACTGCTCAGTGCTGACGGCCCCGTTCAGGGCAGGAGAAATAGCAGAGCTGGAACAAATCCAGAGATCGTTTACGGCTCACATTGAGCCATTGAAACATCTAAATTATTGGGAACGCCTTCAAGTCTTGAACATGTACTCATTGGAGCGGAGGAGAGAGATACATGATAATATATACATGGAAAGTACTTGAGGGCCTGGTCCCAAATCTGCACACTGCCATAACAACATACTGGAGTGAGAGATATGGGAGAAAGTGTAAAATAAACCCAGTGAGGAGCAGGGGTGCGGTGGGGACAATACGGGAGCACTGTATTAACATCCGGGGTCCCAGACTATTCAACATCTTACCAGAAGATATCCAAAACACGGCTGGAACCAGTGTAGAAGCCTTCAAGAGGAAACTGGACAAATATCTTCACCAGGTGCCAGATCAACCAGGCTGTGATGGATATGTGGGGCAGTGGGCCTCCAGCAGCAACAGCCTGGTTGACCAGGCAAGCACCAGACGAGCCTGGCCCATGGCCGGGCTCAGAGAGTAGATACTCTCGAAACTCTTCAAAGGTAAAGGTAAGGTATCAAAGGGGGGTTTGCAAGAAGAAAAAAATGGGCCAAAGTGATTTTCAAGGCAGAATCGGCTCGAAACAGGATCAAAGCAGGAGAAAGCATGACTAAGGAACATACCGACGTACCGGAGGGTGTACCTCGACCGCGACAGAACACAAGAAGAAAGGCAGAAACTGAAAGAGAGGGTACAAAGATGCAAGGAGGAAAGAGAGGCAAAGACGGAGATGAGCAGGAGAACCCAGACTCAGGAGGATGAGCAAATACAACCTCCCTCAGAACCATCTACAAAAAGCCCTCAACCAGGACAACCCCAATGCAACCAAACAATCTAACCAAAAACCCACACACCGTACCCATTGCCCCCACCCCTCATCACAGACTCCACCCCCACAGCAACCCCTCATACTGCCTCGCCTGGTCTCCCACTCCCTCAACCCCAACGTTCTCCCCAGACCACAGTTTTAGAAAAGAAGTTGAAGGTTTGGTATATGACTGCAGATGGAATAACAAATAAATGTGACGAGTGGCATGAAAAAATAAAAAGACGTCCCCAGACATCATAACACTCACGGAAACAAAACTCACAGTGATGATAACAGATTGCATCTGTTATCACACACACACACACACACACAGGTGGCCTAGTGGGTAAAGCTCTTGCTTCACGCACGGAGGGGCCGGGTTCAATTCCCGGTGGGGCAGAAACATTTCGAAGTGTTTCCTTACATACACATACACACACACATATATACAACAGGCCTAGTGTCTAATTGACATTTGCCTAGGACAAAATGGTAACTAACACAAACACACACACACATACAAACACACACACACAGACACACATACAAATGCACATACACACATGAACGAGGAGAGACGGCAGAGAGAGAGAAAAAAAAAGAGATCGAAAATACCATCAAACAAACAGGAGAGGAAGACATGACTGAGATGAAAATTGTTCAAAGAATAGGGGGGTACTCGAGGGAAAGAAATCAACCCGTCAGATTGATTTTCAAGACAGAAACGGTGTGGAACGGGATCCTGCAGCAGAAACCACGGCTGAAGGAATCAATAAAATACCGGAGGGTGTTCCTAGACAGTGACAGAACGACAGAAGCTGAGTGAGAGGACACAGAGACGCCCCTATGCTGTAGCATAGGGGCACCTGGCAAACCTAAGAACAGTGTTCGGACACCTCAGTAAGGAATCGTTCAAGACTCTGTACTCTATGTACGTCAGGCCCATATTAGAGTATGCTGCACCAGTTTGTAACCTACACCTGGTCAAGCACTTCAAGAAATTAGAGAAAGTGCCAAGGTTTACAACACTAGTCCCGTAGCTAAGGGGCATGTCCTACGAGGAGAGGTTATGGGAAATCGACCTGAAAACACTGGAGGACAGGAGGGATAGTGGGGACATGAAAACGAAATATAAAATAGAGAGGAATTGACAAGGTGGACAGAGACAGTATGTTTTAGAGATGGGACACAAAAACAAGGGATCACAATTGGAAGTTGAAGACTCAGATGAGTCACAAGGATGTTAGGAAGTAT
>WNWK01053405.1:0-11878 GCA_009830355.1 Cherax destructor | reverse complement strand
ACTTCCAGCCAACATGTTTTGCCCCCCATCCCCCCGGGGGTTGTTGCCCCCCAAAACCCCCAAGTTCCCCCCTTTTCCAGCCACCATATTTGTTGACCTCCAGCCACCACAGTTGTTGACCTCCAGCCACCACAGTTCTTGACCTCCAGCCACCACAGTTGTTGACCTCCAGCCACCACAGTTCTTGACCTCCAGCCACCACAGTTGTTGACATCCAGTCCACCACAGTTCTTGACCTCCAGCCACCACAGTTATTGACCTCCAGCCACCACAGGTCTTGACCTCCAGCCACCACACTTGTTGACCTCCATCCACCACAGTTGTTGACCTTCAGCCACCACAGTTGTTGACCTCCAGCCACCACAGTTCTTGACCTCCAGCCACCACACTTGTTGACCTCCAGCCACACAGTTTTGACCTCCAGCCCACAGTTATTGACCTCCAGCCACCACAGTTGTTGACCTCCAGCTACCACATTGTTGACTCCAGCCACAACATTGTTGACCTCCATCCACCACAGTTGTTGACCTCCACCACCACATTGTTGACCTCCAACCACACATTGTTGACCACCAGCCACCACACTTGTTGACCTCCAGCCATCACACTTGTTTACCTCCAGCTACCACCTTGTTGACCTTCCAGCACACAGTTGTTGACCTCCAGCCACCACAGTTTTGACCTCTAGCCATACACTTGTTGACCTCACTACCACACTTTTGACCTCCAGCCACTACCACCCATTGTTGACTCTAGCCACAATTGTTGACCTCCAGCCACCACAGTTGTTGACTCGCCAGCTCACCACAGTTGTTACCTCAGACCACAGTTGTTGCCTCCAGCCACCACAGTTGTTGACCTCAATCCACCACAGTTGTTAAACTCCAGCCCCCACAGTTGTTGACCTCCAGCCACCACAGTTCTGACCTCCAGCCACCACAGTTGTTGACCTCACCCAGTTTTGACATCAGCCACCATAGTTGTTGACCTCCAGCCACCACAGTTTTGACCTCATCCCCACAGTTGTTGACCTCCATCCACCACAGTTGTTGACATCCAGCCACCATAGTTGCTGACCTCCAGCCACCACAGTTGTTGACCTCCAGCCACCACAGTTGTTGACCTCCAGCCACCACAGTTCTTGACCTCCAGCTACCCACAGTTCTTGACTCTCCAGCCACCACGTTCTTGACCTCCATCCCTGCCACCCACAGTTGTGTTGCCCATTCGACCAGCCCACAGTTCTTGGTCTTCTGCCACCACAGTTGTTGACCTCCATCCACAACAGTTGTTGACATCCAGCCACCACAGTTGTTGACATCCAGCCACCACAGTTCTTGACCTCCAGCCCCAACACTTGTTGACCTCTAGCCATTACACTTGTTGACCTCCAACCTCCACACTTGTTGACCTCTAACCACCACAGTTGTTGACCTCCAACCACCACAGTTCTTGACCTCTATCCATCACACTTGCTGACCTCCAGCCACCACAGTTGTTGACATCCAGCCAACACATTTGTTGACATCCAGCCACCACAGTTGTTGACCTCAAGCCTCCACAGTTGTTGACCTCAAGCCAACATATTTGTTGACCTCCACGCCACCATTTATTGTTGGGACCTACCATCCACTGCAAGTTGTTGACCTCCAGCACACCACAGTTGTTGACCTCCAGCACTACACATGTTGTTGAGCTCAGCCACCAATGGTTTGTTGACCATCCAATGACCACCACAGTTGTTGACCTCCAGTTACCACATTTGTTGACCTCTATCCACCACAGTTGTTGACCTCCAGCCACCACAGTTGTTGACCTCCAGCCAACACATTTGTTGACCTTCAGCCACCATAGTTGTTGACCTCCATCCACACATTTCTTGACCTCCATCCACCACAGTTGTTGACCTCCAACCACCACAGTTGTTGACCTTCATCCACCACAGTTGTTGACCTCCAGCCACCACAGTTGTTGACATCCAGCCACCACAGTTGTTGACATCCAGCCACCACAGTTGTTGACCTTCATCCACCACAGTTGTTCACCTTCAGCCACCACAGTTGTTGACATCCAGCCACCACAGTTGTTGACCTTCATCCACCTCAGTTGTTGACCTCCAGCCACCACAGTTGTTGACATCCAGCCACCACAGTTGTTCACCTCCAGCCACCATATTTGTTGACCTCCATCCACCACAGTTGTTGACATCCAGCCTCCACATTTGACTTCCAGGACCAAGTTGTGACCTCCAGCACCACAGTTTTGACTCAGCCATACAGTTGACCTCCACTCCACATGTACCTCCAGCCACCATATTTTGCCTCCATCACATGTTGACCTCCACCCCAATTGTTGACTCCAGCCACAGTTTGCCAGCACCAAGTTTGCCTCCCCACCCAGTTTTGACCTCCAGCACCAATTTTGCCTCCACCCCACATTGTTGACTCAGCCACCATATTGACCTCCATCACCCAGTTGTTACCTCCAGCTCACAGTTGTTGGCCTCCAGCCACCACAGTTGTTGACCTCCAGCCACCACAGTTGTTACTCCAGCCACCACAGTTCTTGACCTCCACTCCACAGTTCTGACCTCCAGCCACCAGTTCTGACCTCCATCCACCACAGTTGTTGACATCCATCCACCACAGTTGTTGACCTTCAGCCACCACAGTTCTTGACCTCCAGCTACCACAGTTCTTGGTCTTCTGCCACCACAGTTGTTGACCTCCATCCACAACAGTTGTTGACATCCAGCCACCACAGTTGTTGACATCCCCACCACAGTTCTTGACCTCCAGCCCCAACACTTGTTGACCCTAGCCATTCATTGTTGCTCAACCTCCACACTTGTTGACCTCTAACCACACAGTTGTTGACCTCCACCACCACAGTTCTTGACCTCATCCATCACACTTGTGACCTCCAGCCACCACAGTTGTTGACATCCAGCCAACACATTTTTGACATCCAGCCACCACAGTTGTTGACCTCAAGCCCCACAGTTGTTGACCCCCAACATATTGTTGACCTACACCACCATGTTGTGTCCATCCTCAATTGACCCCAGCCACCACAGTTGTTGACCTCCAGACCGTTTGACCTCCAGCCCAAGTTGTTGACATCCAGACCACAGTTGTTGACCTAGTTACCACATTTGTTGACTCTATCCACCACAGTTGTTGACTCCACCACCAGTTGTTGACCTCCAGCCAACATTTGTTTTCAACCATAGTTGTTGACCTCCTCAACCATTTCTGACTCCATCACACAGTTGTTGACCTCCAACCCCACAGTTGTTGACCTTCATCCACCACAGTTGTTGACCTCCAGCCACCACAGTTGTTGACTCCAGCCACCACAGTTGTTGACATCCAGCCACCACAGTTGTTGACCTTCATCCACAGTTGTTCACTAGCCCACAGTTTTGACATCCAGCCACCACAGTTGTTGACCTTCATCCACCTCAGTTGTTGACCTAGCCACCACAGTTTGAATCCAGCCACCACAGTTGTTCACCTCCAGCCACCATTTTGTTGACCTCCATCCACCACAGTTGTTGACATCCACCTCCACACCTCCAAGACACCACAGTTGTTGACCTCCAGCCACCATTGTTGACTCCACAATAGTTGTTACCCATCCACCACAGTTGTTGACCCCAGCCACCACAGTTGTTGACCTCCAGCTCCATATTTGTTGACCCCAGCCACCACAGTTTTGACCTCCAGCCACCACAGTTCTTGACCTCCAGCCACCACAGTTGTTGACATGCCACCAGTTCTTGACCTCAGCGACCACGATTGACCTCCAGCCACCATATTTGTTGACCTCCAGCCACCACAGTTGTTGACCTCACAAAGTTCTTGACCTCCAGCCCACACTTGTTGACATCAGTCACGTTCTTGACCTCCAGCCACAGTTATTGACCGCCAGCCACCACAGGTGTTGACCTTCAGCCACCACACTTGTTACCCTCCATCCACCACACTTGTTAACCTTCAGCCACCACAGTTGTTGACCTCCAGCCACCACAGTTCTTGACCTCCAGCCCCCACACTTGTTGACATCCAGTCACCACAGTTCTTGACCTCCAGCCACCACAGTTATTGACCGCCAGCCACCACAGTTGTTGACCTCCAGCCAACACATTTGTTGACCTCCAGCCAAAATAAATGTTGACCTCCATCCACAACAGTTGTGGACCTCCAACCACCACATTTGTTGACCTCCAACCACCACACTTGTTGACCACCAGCCACCACACTTGTTGACCTCCAGCCATCACACTTGTTTACCTCCAGCTACCACACTTCTTGACTTCCAGCCACCACAGTTGCTGACCTCCAGATACCACAGTTATTGACCTCCAGCCATTACACTTGTTGACCTCCAACTACCACACTTGTTGACCTCCAGCCACCACACTTGTTGACCTCTAGCCATCACACTTGTTGACCTCCAACCTCCACACTTGTTGATCTCCAGCTACCACAGTTGTTGACCCCCAGGTACCATAGTTATTGACCTCCAGCCACCACAGTTGTTGACCTCTAGCCACCACAGTTGTTGACCTCCAGCCACCACAGTTGTTGACCTCCAGCCACCATTATTGTTGACCTCCATCCACCACAGTTGTTGACCTCCAGCTACCACAGTTGTTGGCCTCCAGCCACCACAGTTGTTGACCTCCAGCCACCACAGTTGTTGACCTCCAGCCACCACAGTTGTTGACATCCAGCTACCACAGTTCTTGACCTCCAGCTACCACAGTTCTTGACCTCCAGCCACCACAGTTCTTGACCTCCATCCACCACAGTTGTTGACATCCATCCACCACAGTTGTTGACCTTCAGCCACCACAGTTCTTGACCTCCAGCTACCACAGTTCTTGGTCTTCTGCCACCACAGTTGTTGACCTCCATCCCAACAGTTGTTGACATCCAGCCACCACGTTACATCCAGCCACCACAGTTCTTGACCTCCAGCCCCAACACTTGTTGACCTCAGCCATCATTGTTGACCTCCACCCCACACTTGTTGACCTCTACCACCACAGTTCTTGACCTCCAGCCACCACAGTTGTGGACCTCCATCCACCACAGTTGTTGACCTCAATCCACCACAGTTGTTGACATCCAGCCACAACAGTTGTTGACATCCAGCCACCACAGTTGTTGACCTCCAGCCACCACAGTTGTTGATCTCTAGCTACCATAGTTGTTGACCTCCAGCCACCACAGTTGTTGACCTCCAGCTACCACAGTTGTTGACCTCCAGCCACAACAGTTTTTGACCTCCAGCCTCCATAGTTGTTGACCTCCATCCACCACAGTTCTTGACCTCCAGTTACCACAGTTGTTGACCTCCATCCACCACAATTCTTGACCTCCAGCCACCACAGTTCTTGACCTCCAGCCACCACAGTTTTTGACATCCAGCCACCACAGTTCTTGACCTCCAGCCACCACAGTTATTTACCGCCAGCCACCACAGTTATTGACCGCCAGCCACCACACTTGTTAACCTCCATCCACCGCACTTGTTGACCTCCAACCACCACACTTATTGACCTCCAACCACCACATTTGTTAACATCCAGGCACCACAGTTGTTGACCTCCAGCCACCACACTTGTTGACCTCCAGCTACCACACTTGTTGACCTCCAGCTACCACAGTTATTGACCTCCAGCCATCACACTTGTTGACCTCCATCCACCACACTTGTTGACCTCCAGCCACCACACTTGTTTACCTCCAGCCACCCCAGTTATTGACCTCCAGCCACCACAGTTGTTGACCTCTAGCCACCACAGTTGTTGACCTCCAACCACCACAGTTATTGACCACCAGCCATTACACTTGTTGACCTCCAACCACCACACTTGTTGACCTCCAGCCACCACACTTGTTGACCTCTAGCCATCACACTTGTTGACCTGCAACCATAACACTTGCTTACCTCCAGCCACAACACTTGTTGACCTCTAGCCATCACACTTGTTGACCTCCAACCACCACACTTGTTGACCTCCAGCCACCACACTTGTTGACCTCTAGCTATCACACTTGTTGACCTCCAACCACCACACTTGCTGACCTCCAACCACCACAGTTGTTGACCTCCAGCCACCACAGTTGTTGACCTCCAGCCACCACAGTTGTTGACCTCCAGCCACCAGACTTGTTGATCTCGCCGTCTGACTGAGCTGAATAAATATGATAGCTCGTATTTGTTTGTGTGTGTGTGTGTGCTCACCTAGTTGAGGTAGCAGGGGTCGAGTCCCAGCTCCTGGCCCCGCCTTTTCACTTGTCTCTGCTAGGTCACTCTTCCTGTTCCTTGAGCATTGTTATACCTCTTCTTAAAGCTATGTATGGATCCTGCCTTTACTACATCACTTCCCAGACTATTCCACTTCCTGACAACTCTGTGACTGAAGAAATTCTCCCTAACATCCCTGTGATTCATCTGAGTCTTCAAATTCCAAATGTGACACCCCCTTGTTGATGTGTCCCATCTCTGGAACATCCTGTCTTTGTCCACCTTGCTGATTCCTCTCAGTATTTTATATGTCGTTATCATATCATCCCCTATCTCTCCTGTCCTCCAGTGTCGTCAGGTCGATTTCACTTAACTTCTCCTCTTTGTACATGACCCTTAGCTCCAGGACTATTCTTGTTGCAAACCTTGGGCCCTTTCTTTAGTTTCTTTGCGTGCTTGGCTTGGTGTGGGTTCCAAATTGGTGCTGCATACTTCAATATAGGCCTAACGTGCACAGTTTACAGGGTATTTAACGATTCCTCATTAAGATGTCTGAATGCTGTTCTTAGGTTTGCTAGGCGCCTGTATGCTGCAGCAGTTATTTGGTTGATGTGCGCCTCAGGAGATGTGCCTGGTGTTATACTCACCCAAAGATCATTCTCCTTGAGTGAGGCTTGTAGTCTCTGGCCCCCTAGACTGTTCTCATTCTGCAGTCTTCTTTGCCCTTCCCCAATTTTCATGACTTTGCACATGGTGGGGTTGAACTCCAGGAGCAAGTTGCTTTCCCAGGCTTGCAATCTGTCCAAAACCCTTTGTAGTTCTGCCTGCTCTTCGTCCGATTGAATTCTTCTCATCAACGTCACATCATCTGCAAACAGGGACACTTCTAAGTCTATTCCTTCTGCCATATCGTTCACAAATACACCAGAAACAGCACCGGTCCTAGGACTGACTCCTGTGGAACTCCACTCGTCACAGGCGCTCACTCTGACACCTCGGCACGTATCATGACTCGCTGTTGTCTTCCTGACAGGTATTCCTTGATCCATTGCAGTACCTTCCCTGTTATCCCTGCCTGGTCCTCCAGCTTTTGCACTAATCTCTTGTGTGGAACTGTGCCAAACGCCTTCTTACAGTCCAAGAAAAAGCAATCTACCCACCCTTCTCTCTCTCTTGTCTAAGTGCTCTCACCCTGTAATAGAACTCCAATAGGTTTGTAACACAGGAGTTCCCATCCCTGAAACCGTGCTGGTTGTCGTTGATAAGTTCATTTCTTTCTAGGTGATCCACCACTCTACTCCTGATGATCTTCTCCATGTCATTGACACTGGTCTGTAGTTTAATACTTCGTGTCTGTCTTCTTTTTTTAAAAATTGGGACTACATTTGCTGGCTTCCATAGATGTGTTGAAGACTGTTGTTAGTGGTACACATAGCGCCTCTGCTCCCTCTCTCAGGACCCATGGAGAGATGTTATCCTGCCCATCGCCTTTGAGGTACCTAGCTCACATAGCAGCCTCTTCACTTCTTCTTCGGTTGTATGTATTGTGTCCAACACTTGATGATTTGCCCCACCTCTCCGTCGTTCTGGAGTCCCTTCGGTCTCCCCTGTGAACACTTCTTTGAATCTCATGTTGAGCTCCTCACATTCTTCGTGGTCGTTTCTTGTGATATCTCCTCCTTCCTTCCTCAGCCAGATTACCTGGTCCTTGACTGTTGTTTTCCTTTTGATGTAGTTGTACAACAGCTTCGGGTCAGATTTTGCTTTCGCTGCTATGTCATTTTCATATTGTCGTTGGGCCTCCCTTCTTACCTGTGCATATTCATTTCTGGCTCTACGACTACTCTCCTTATTTTCCTATGCCCTTTGCCTTCTGTTGCATGCAAAGAGTACGTCACCTTATAGGCTGCCTCACCAACCAGCGAACCATCTTGTTAAGAATCTGGTGATCGGGGCCCCATCATCAGATCAACACCTTGGTTCAACCAATCATAATGTGGATCTGGCAATGGTAAAGGTGACGTGGATTCCACTCACACATGTCATTCCCCCCTGAGCTGGTTGTTGCACGGTCGTCTCTGTCTCGTGGCTGCTGTTTTTGCCTTGACTACCGTGGCGTGCACTAATACTACTCTATTGTATATAGTGTATATAGTTGTTCAAAACTGTAAATACTTGGTGAAGGAAAATACAAATTCATAATTGCTTGGTGAAGGAAAATACAATTTAAAGCATTTTCTATTGTTTCTTTGCTCCAAGCTCCCTTTTACACTCAGGATAACAGGCCTTGAGACCTGAGGTTGTAATACCTTCTATACTTTTTCCATTCTCTAGCACACTTGGTTTTGGCCTCTCTACACCTTTGGGCGAACCAAGGGCTCATCCTTTATTTCTTGTTATTTCTGTTACCCTTGGGTACAAACCTCTCCTCAGCTTCCTTGCATATTGTTGTCACATATTCTATCATCTCGTTTACTGACTTCCCTGCCACTGAACTCCGTGCAGGAAATTCTTCATGCCTGTGTTGTCCCCTCTCTTGTAATTTGGCTTCATTCGTCCTGCCCTTTACTTCCCTCTCCACTTGTAACTATACTATATATTCGAAGCTCAGAACCATGCGGTCACTCGCCCCAAGGGGTCTTTCATATGTGATGTCCTCAATATCTACACTACTCAAGGTTTGCCCTGCTCGCACGAGCCCTTCTGGCCACTTCATCGCCATCGCTTTATTACTCTCAAGATACTCTTGCCTTGGCCTCCTGCTGTTCTGTGGAGGGTTATACATCACTGCAATTACCACCTTGGGACATCCAAACTGAAGTGTTCCTATTATGTAGTCACTTGCTTCTCCTCTGTCTCTTCTCTCCAGCTCATCAAAATCCAATTGGTTTTTGATGAGCAGTGCCAATTCTCCACCCCCTCTGTTCCCTCTGTCTTTCTGATATCCCATTGGAAAGATGGCATCTGATATCATTCCTGTGAGCCTGGTTTCTGTGAAAGCTATCATGTTCCAAGATGTCTCTTTGACTTTTTTTGCCACTCCTCCCTCTTATTTGTTATTCCATCAGCATTGGTGTACCATGCCTTCAGTTTCCTCTTCAACACTGTGTTGAAGTGGGGTCTGTAAGTGTGGATTGTGGTTTGTGTTGGTATAGCGTGTTTGGTTGTGGGGTTCTGGGGGTGGTTCTGTGTGTGCTTGCACTTGTTGCTCTGCCCTGCTCTGATTGTCCTCTGCTGACTCTGTCCTTGTCTCTCTTCCTAGCCCCTTTCGTTTCTGTGTCCTCTCCCTCACCTGCTGTCGTTCTGTTCTTGTTCTGTTTCAGTCTAGGAACACCCTCTTGTATGTTGATGATTCCTTCAGCCGTGGTTTATTTTGCAGGATCCTGTTCTGCACCGTTTCTGTCTTGAAAATCAATTTGACCGGCCAATTTCTCCCCTTCAAGTACCCTGCTATTCTCTGAAAATTTACTATTTCAGTCATGTCCTCCTTGCCTACTTCTTTGATGACATTTTCAATCTTCTGTTTTTCTTCCTGCCATCTTTCATTGTGACTCCTCCCTTCGCTCTCCTGAAGCTAATGAATAAACACTGACTTCTCCCTCTCCTCCTCCCATTGCCTTTGTCTCTGTGTCTCTGGGTCCTGTTTGTACATTCTCTCCCTCATTTTTTCCTGTAACTCTTGGTGGCATGGTCGTGCCTCTGCATGAGACCTATCCCCCTCTCCACCTTCTCCCCCTCCCTTACTACTATCTCTGCTCCCAACAGCCCTCCTCCTTCATTCCTCGGCCCTGTTTGGTGGACTGATAGGATCTTAGCATAAATCATGTCTCTTTTTCTGTTGGGCTCCTCGTTCAGTAGGAGTGTACCTGCTTCAGATGGCATGTCTCCTCTAGGCAATAGCCCTGTAACTTGCTTCAGCCTATTTACCTCATATTCTAGGGCCTGTATCCTGGCTTCTGTGGCTTCAGCTTGTGACTCCCATTTCTTCTTCTCTGCCTCCATCCTCATCTCCATTTTCGCAGAAAGCTCACCTAGTTTGCTCTCCCACTCTTGTTCCATCCTTTAACATTGCTCTTCCATTCATTCTTACTTGCCAGAATCATCTTCCTCTGATCCCTGAGCCTTTGACTTCCCCTCTGAGCCACCAATATTTTTATGGGTTTGGTGTTGAAATGTGTGTATGTGTGCTGTTTGTTTGTGTGTGTGCGTGTGTGTGTGTACTCACCTAGTTGTACTCACCTAGTTGTGGTTGCAGGGGTCGAGACATAGCTCCTGGCCCCGCCTCTTCACTGGCCGCTACTGGGTCACTCTCCCTGCCCATGAGCTTTATCATACCTCTTCTTAAAGCTGTGTATGGAACCTGCCTCCACTACATCGCTTCCCAAGCTATTCCACTTCCCGACTACTCTGTGACTGAAGAAATACTTCCTAACATCCCTGTGATTCATCTGAGTCTTCAACTTCAACTGTGTGTGTGTGTGTGTGTGTGTGTGAGTGAGTGTGTGTGTGGGGGGAGTGGGGGAGTTGTAAGGGGGAGAGGGAGGGATTGGGACAGAGTGATGGAGAGGTGGAGAGAGAGCGAGAAAGGGGGTAGAGGGAGAGGGAGTGACACACAGACAGAGAGATTAGGTGTTGTAATGTGTGTGTTGTAATGGCGTGTTTGTGTGTGTGTGTGTGTGTGTGTGTGTGTGTGTGTGTGTGTGTGTGTGTGTGTGTTAGTTAGTTAGTTACCATTTTGTCCTAGGCACATGTCAATTAGACACTAGGCCTGTTGTGTGTGTGTGTGTGTGTGTGTGTGTGTGTGTACTCACCTAATTGTGGTTGCAGGGGTCGAGACTCAGCTCCTGGCCCCGCCTCTTCGCTGTTCGCTACTGGGTCTCTGCTCTCCCTGCTCCATGAGCTTTATCATACCTTGTCTTAAAACTATGTATGGTTCCTGCCTCCACTATATCTTTCTCTAGACTATTCCACTTCCTGACTACTCTATGGCTGAAGAAATGCTTCCTAACATCCCTTTGACTCATCTGAGTCTTCAGCTTCCAGTTGTGTCCCCTTGTTTCTGTGTTCCCTCTCTGGAACATCCTGTCACTGTCTACCTTGTCGATTCCCCGCAGTATTTTGTATGTCATTATCATGTCTCCTCTGACCCTTTGTTGCATGCAAAGAGTATGTAATCTTTATTCGGAGCATGTTAAACACACCCACAAAGGCTCCCCTCCAACCAGCGAACCATCGTTAAGGGTTTGGCGATGGGGCCCCATCATCAAATCAATGACTCGGTTCAGCCAATTAAAATGCGATTTTAACAATGACAAAGGTGACGTGGATACCACTCGCAGTTTGTCATTGGAATTCCTGCATAGAGCTGGTTGTGGAAAGTTGTCCGACTTTTGGCTGCTGTTTAGCCTAGACAACCGTGGCGTGCACTAAATACTACTCCTTTGTATATAGTGTAAATAATTGTAAAGCCCTTTTTGTAATATTGGTGAAGGAAAAGACAAAAGTCTGATATTAATCAGATTGCTTGGTAAGGAAATACAAATTCTAAGCATCTTCTATTGTGTTTCTTTGCTCCAAGCTCCCTTTTACACTCAGGATAACAGGCCATTGAACCTGA
>WNWK01053404.1:0-11879 GCA_009830355.1 Cherax destructor | reverse complement strand
TTCAAGAAACTGTACACCAAAGCACTGTTTGAAAAGTGCTTTGAAGTGACCTCGGACACTGAGTTGACCCTAAGAGAGTTCTGGAAAGATCACTTCAACATTGTGCAATGCATACGCCTTATAGGTAAGGCTTGGGAGGGAGTGACTTCCAGGACTTTGAACTCTGCTTGGAGACCATTGTGGCCAGGTTGTGTCCAACAGAGGGATTTTGAAGGATTTGAGGCTGACCCTGACCTTGACCCTGATGACCCTGTGCCTGTTGTGGACTCTATTGTGGCATTGGGGAACAACCTGGGGTTGGAGGTGAGTGGTGAGGATGTGGAAGAGTTGGTGGAGGCCCACAGGGTAGAGCTAACAACTGAAGAGCTGCAAGAGCTTCATCTGGAACAGCAACAGACCACAGCTGAGGTTATTGCTTCAAAGGAGGAGGATGAGAGACAGAAGAAGGTGCCCTCTTCAGTGCTTAAGGAGATGTGTACAAAGTGGAATGAGTTGCAGACATTTGTTGAAAGACACCACCCTGAGCAAGCTGAAATGAGCCTTCTGTGCAGCCACTTCAGTGACAGAGCCATGTCGCACTTCAGGAAAGTGTTGAAGGGTCGCCAGAAACAGAGGACTCTGGACAGTTACTTCACCAGGCAGGGGTCTGGTGACTCTCAAGCTGGTCCTAGTGGCATTAAAAGACCAAGAAGGGAAGTAACCCCAGAGAGGGCTTTGACACCTGAAGTCCTTTTGGAGGGGGATTCCCCTTCCAACCACTAACTCCCTGCCCCTTTCAGCAACTCTACCTTCCAGATGCCTGCAACTCTTCAATAAAGGTAAGTAAATGTATATATATATTTTTTGTTTTTAATTTAGTAGGTGAATATTTTTTGTGGAACGGATTAATTGTATTTACATTATTTCTTATGGGAAATAATGGTTCGAATTTCGAAAACTTCGTGTTAAGTACTAGCTCCTGGAACGGATTAATTACAATACTCGGGGGTCCACTGTATAAATAACACAGAAACCTGATACAGTCATCCCTCGGTTTTTTATTTTAATCCGTTCCAGATGGATCGGCTAAAACCAAAATCGGCGAAAACCAAAACTATTTTCCCCATAAGAAATAATGGAAATTCAATTAATCCGTTCCAGAAACCCAGAAGTTTGGAAAAAAAAAAATTTGGGGGGCCTTAAAGATAGATTTACATGCACAAATGAATGAAATGAATGTGGCACTTACCCTTACTGAAGACTGATGTTGTTGGATGGAAGAGAGATAGGAGGGAGAGGGTAGAAACCCTAATTTTGGAAGGAAATCCCCTCCATAAGGACTCTATGTACTAAGTCCTCATCTGGGGTCACTTCCCTTCTTTGTCTTTTAATCCCACTAGGACCAGCTTGTGATTCACTGCACACCTGTGGCACTAAATATCTCTCCAGAGAGCTCTGTATCTGGCGGCTCTTTAAAATGTCCCTAAAATGGGACATGGAATTGTCATTGTAAAAGTAGCCAGCACGGATTGCAACATCTTTGTCAGGGTGATGTTCCTCCACAAATGATTGCACCCTAGTCCACATTGCACAAATCTCCTTAATCTCTGAAGAAGGCACCTTACATCTTTCTTCCTCCACTGAAGCAATTTCCTCAGATCTGTTTTGTTGTTGTTGCAGCTCAAGCTCTTGCAGCTCTTCAGTGGTTAGATCTTCATTGTGGTCCTCCACCAACTCTTCCACATCCTCTCCACTCACATCCAACCCCATAGAAGTCCCCAATTCCACAATACTTTCCACAACTTCCATAGGCTCATCAGGGTTAGCTTCAAACCCTTCAAAATCCCTCTCTGGGACACAATCTGGCCACAACTTTCTCCAAGCAGAGTTCATCGTCCTGGAGGTCACTCCCTGCCAAGCTTTATCTATAAGGCCTATGCAATGGAAGATATCGAAGTGAGCCTTCCAGAACTCTTTTAGGGTCAATCTAGTGTCTGAGGTTACATCAAAGCACCTTTGAAACATTGCTTTGGTGTACAGTTTTTAAAGTTTGCAATGACCTGCTGGTCCATGGGCTGGAGGAGAGGAGTGGTGTTAGGAGGCAAGAACTTCACTTTTACAAATCTGAATTCCTTAGGCATTTGGTCTTCCAAGTCTTGAGGATGACCAGGAGCATTGTCCATTACCAGGAGGCACTTAAGTGGCAATTTATTCTCCAATAGATATTTCTTCACTGGGGCCAAACACTTGATTAAACCATTCCAGGAAAATTTCCCTAGTGACCCATGCCTTAGCATTAGACTTCCAAAACACACACAATTTACTCTTGTCAACACTGTATTTGCTGAACACTCTGGGATTTTCAGAGTGATACACGAGTAAAGGCTTCACTTTTAAATCCCCACTAGCGTTCCCACATAACATAAGAGTTAGCCTGTCTTTCATAGGCTTGTGTCCTGACATTGCCTTTTCCTCCTGCGTGATGTAGGTCCTCCTTGGCATTTTCTTCCAAAAGAGGCCTGTTTCGTCACAATTAAACACATGTTGGGGTTTAAATTCTTCTGCCTCTACATATTCTTTAAACTCACGCACAAATTTTTCAGCCCCATCTTTATCTGAACTGGCACCCTCACCATGCCTTACAACACTGTGTATGCCACTTCGCTTCTTGAAGTTTTCGAACCAGCCTTTGCTGGCCTTAAATTCATAAACCTCAACACTGGTTCCATGCATTTTCTTTACAAGATCGGCATGCAACAGCCTTGCTTTTTCACATATGATGGATTGCACAACACTATCACCCGCTAGCAGTTTTTGGTTTATCCACACCAATAACAATTTCTCCATATTTTCCATTGTTTGTGATCTCTGTTTCGTTATCGTATTCACCCCTTTCGCAACATTAGCTTCCGTGATTTCCTTTCTCTTTGCCACAATGGAACTGATGGTTGATGGGTTTTTCTTGTATATCCTGGCGAGCTCGGCAATACGTACACCACTATCATATTTTTCTATTATTTCTTTCTTCATTTCTACAGTGTTCCTCACTTTCTTTACCAAAGAAGTGGCACTAGGAGCTTTCTTTGGGCCCATGGTAGCTTATTTAGTAGTCACACACAATAATCAAGGGCCAAAAACAATGAATTGTTAATAAATGTTTTGTATAAACTCCTGGGGTGATGTTCACTCAAGCATAAACAATGCTAGACTGCGTGACAATGTGCGTGGGAGGTGCGTGGGTGGCGGGCCTACGGCCTTTGTATGTGCGCGGCACTGGTGGACAGGTCCCATACGGTCGGCGAAAACTAAAACAATCGGTGAAAACTAAGACAAATTTTCCCTGAAAAAAGTCGGCGAAAACCAAAATCGGCGAAAACTGGGACAAGCGAAAACCAAGGGATGACTGTACAGTGGTACCCCAAGTTTTGAACTGCTCCCAACTTGACTAATTATGTAAGTGTATTATTGTAAGTGCTTTTGTAAGTGTAATTTTGGGGGTCTGAAACGGACTAATCTAATTTACATTATTCCTTATGGGAACAAATTCGTTTGGTAATAGCACTTGAACAGCCTTCTGGAACGAAGAAAGTTCGAAACTCGGGGTACCACTGTATACTCTAGAATGAATAAAATATGCCATTATGTGACAAGTGGAGGCGGCCATTCCTGTTCCCGCATTGTTGTGGTATTCACTGGCATCTAGTGGCTGCCTTTCGAACCTCACTTGTTATTATAGTAAGTATTATTATTATATATTATATAATTATTATATTAAACGGTGATACCTCAAGTTTTGAACTTAATCCGTTCCAGGAGCTAGTCCTAAAGTCGAAGCAATATTTCCCATAGGAAATAATGTAAATCCAACGAGTGCCTAACCAGGAAACGTTAAAACTTTCTGTTTAGGTTGAGAAAACTTAAACTGGAGAACAAAATCCATCAGTGCTTCACTCATGATGGGAAAATACTAGTTCGAAAAGCATCAACAGGTCAGCAATTTTATATATCAAACGAACGTGATCTCACTAACTTCCTTAGACAAGCTGACATTACCATTACTGATTAACCCTTTGACTGTCGGAGACCCCTTTTTGAAACTGTCTTTCTATGTTGGGAAATATTAAAAAAAAAAAAAAAAATCTTATCAAAATGTTAAGATTATTTTTCTGATTGTTTTTATCCTAAAAACAGATTTTTGCCATCAATATTTACCGAGATATGGAGGTGTAAAGTTGGCAGAAAATGAGCCGTGAATGGCAACAGCGGCGAATGCCACTCACTCGGTAAACATTTGTTTACTTCCATTCGTAGATTTCTTGTTTTTTTCACTATTTTCTTTTTTTACGTAACTTATGTGGCCTGTGAGACCAAGGTAAGGTGCAATGTATATATATACATTCGTTGTATGCAGCACAATAATAGCATAAACATTAGTATCTTTATATTGTTTACAAAACTTTGTTTACACAAACCAACAATACAAAAAAATCTTTATTACTATTGTTCTATAATATATATACAAATGTACAGTCACTGGACATGTTCATAGACGTTCTGCAGCTTGCGGAACTTTTTGAAACATGGTTCCATGCACAGTGGTGTTTTACATTCCTCACACATAAAACGAGTGTCTCTGCATTTTTGTGGGTGTTTTTTTATATATGCACAAACAAAACATCTCTTCTGAGCAGTTTTCTTCAAAGTAGCAGCAGGCAGTTGTGTTAGGTAGTTATCCTAGGTTGATGGTCGTCTGGGACGTCATTCCTTCCTTCCTTCCTACCTACCTACCTACCTACCTACCTACCTTCCTTCCTTCCTTCCTTACTACCTTTCATCTCGTCCTTCCTTTCTTCCTTCTGGTTTCTATATATATACACACAGTCACTGGACACATGCCTAGAACCTGCTATAAGCTTCTGGAAGCTGGTTGTTGTGTCTGGGTCATCATTCCAACCTTCCTTCCTACATTCCTTCTAACCTTCCTTCCTACATTACTTCCTTTCAGCTCGTCCTTCCTTTCTTCCTTCCTTCTGGTTTCTATATATACGCATATATAATCACTGGACACTTCATAGAATTGCTCTTAGCTTCTGGAAGCTGGTTGTTGTTTCTGGGTCATCATTCCTTCCTTCCTACCTTCCTTCCTGCCTTCCTTCCTGCCTTCCTTCCTGCCTTCCTTCCTACCTTCCTTCCTTCCTACATACCTTCCTTCCAACCTTCCTTCCTTCCTACATTCCTACCTACCTACCTACCTTCCTTCCTTTCATACCGTCCTTCCTTTTCATCTCCTTCCTTCCTTCTGGTTTCTATATATATGCATATATAGTCACTGGACACTTCATAGAACTGATATTTAGCTTATGGAAGCTGGTTGTTGTGAGTGTGTGGACTTATAAATATGCTGAGTCCGAGTGCGGCTGCTGTCAAAATGACATATTATACCATCACTCGCCACCCTCTGCCTGTCAACACCCATGGGGTCCCTTGCTCTTCTTCCCCACAGTCCTTCCTACCTACTTACATACCTACTTACCTACTTGCTTACCTACTTGCTTACCTACTTGCTTACCTACTTACTTACCTACTTGCCTACCTACTTGCCTACCTACTTACCTACTTGCCTACCTACTTACCTACCAACCTATTGCTATTGTTCTATGATATATATACACATATATAATGACTGGACACTTTCCATCAACTTCCCTTAGCGTTTGAAGCTGTGTGTGTGTGGACATCTAAATTTGTTGAGTCAGGGTAGGGCAGCTGTCAAAATGACATATTATACCATTACTCACCACCCTCACTGCTGTCAACCTGTCAACACAAAAGGGGTTGCATGTCTACTTCCCCACAACCTCCTTCCTAGCTTCCTTTCTTCCTTCATTCCTTCCTTCCTTTCTTACTTACAGTAGACCGTCATTTAGCACGATACTTATGTTCCTGAAAAAGTCTTGTTAGATTATTTTGTGTTAAATAATTAAAAGAACTAATGGGAAAAATAGGGTTACGTTCCTGGGAGTCCCCAAAAAGCCAAACAAGTTTTTTTTAGACCAACAGATCTTACAAAAATAAAAGTGAATATGTAATTGTAGTTCATTATCGTGATGTATTATGTTGTTTTTACTGCTTAAGACTACAAATGTAACATAAATAATAGTATTTACCTTAAATTGTGGGTGCTGGTGTTTGTGGATGATTGTGAAGAGAGTGGAGAGTTATGCTGTGGCCCTAATGGGCTGAGGTGGATAGTAGAGGTTCTGGAACTGAAGTCAATGGTTGTACTGAGTGTCTAACTTAAAGTCATTCAGTAAGTCAGTCAAGCCATTCAGTAAGTCAGTCAAGCCATTCAGTAAGTCAATCGTCATTCAGGAAGTCAGTCAAGTCATTCAGTAAGTCAGTCAAGTCATTTTGTAGTAAGTCACGTCATAGTCATTTCTGTAAGTCCAGGGTCAAGTCATTTCGTAGTTGAGCAAGTCATTTAGTAAGTCAGCGTTCAGACCAGTATAGCGCCATTAGTAAGTCAGTCAAGTCTTGTAGTAAGTCACAGTCATTCAGTAAGTCAGTCAAGCCATTCAGTAAGCTCAGCAAGTCATTCAGTAACTTGTCAGTCAAGTCATTCAGTAAGTCAGCGCATTCAGTCAAGTCAAGCCTATCTGTAGCCAGTAAGTCAGTCAAGTCATTCAGTAAGTCAGTCAAGCTTCAGTTCAGTAAGTAGCTAAGTCATTCAGTAATCAGTCAAGTCACAGTGTCAGTCAAGTATTCAGGTCAGTCAAGCATTAGTAAGTCAGTCAAGTCATTCAGTAAGTCAGTCAAGCCATTCAGTAAGTCAGTCAAGTCATGTCTAGTAAGTCAGGTCAAGTCATTCAGTAAGTCAGTCAAGTCATTCAGTAAGTCAGTATTCGGGTCAAAAGTCATTCAGTAAGTCAGTCAAGTGCGTCTCAGTAAGCGTCAGCTTCAGTAAGTCAGCTCATTCAGTAAGTCAGTCAAGTCATTTAGTAAGTCAGTAAGTCATTCAGTAAGTCTAGTCCTTCAGTAAGTCAGTCAAGTCTGTCAGTCAGTCCGTCAAGTCTGTCAGTCAGTCAGTCAAGTCTGTCAGTCAGTCAAGTAAGTAAGCCAGTCAGTCAGTCAGTCAAGTCAGTCAGTCAGTCAGTCAGTCACACAAACTTATGTTAACATCTTTTTATGTGTACAAAGTAACAATTCATTACGGCCACGGGTTATGTCTTGTCTAATATCTTTGTTTTCTTCATTAATTCAAGATCAAAACACAATTCACTCTCTCTTATTCTTCACAAACAGCTGGCTTGTAGCCGGACTTTTTGACGCGTATGAAATACATACGAATGCTGGGATGGTGGGGTCCGTGGTGGCTGGGGAAGGCGGGTGGTGTCCGCTGAACAACAACAACAAGGCTGCTTGTGGGAATGGTTATTTGTAAGTGTAATTTTGGGGGTCTAAACAGACTAGTCTATTTTACATCATTTCTTAACCCTTTACCAGGCCAGATCAAATTTGAGACACTGCAACATTTGCAACCTATATTCTGATAATATAAGCAATTTAAGACATATTTATTTAGTGTTCATTTGTCAAATTTTTTATTTTAGTCGCCTCTAAATACCTCTATGGGAGAATCAAATATGAGGCACACCTTGGCCTGGTAAAGGGTTAAGGAGATAAATTCGTTTGGGTAATGGCACTTGAACAGCATTCTGGAATGAAAAATATCGTAATCGGGGTACCACTGTTTCTCCATTGACTGTTTTTGGGTTATCCTAGGTTCCTACACACTGCTGCTATGTAAAGGATAATGTATGTAACTGTACTCACTTTCAATTTTGGTTGCAGGGGTCGAGACTCAGCTCCTGGCCTGTATCTGATACTTTGGGAAGAAACCCATTCCTTTCCTCAAGCATGAGGATTCTTGAATAAATAACCATGGGCTTACAAGAAATCACCTGATGATTGCCGAAAAGGCAAGATGAAGTGATCCTTTGCTGTCTTGAAGCCTGGTGCACTTTTCTGTGACTGATATAAGTTCCTGTTGGCATTTTCTTCCAGAAAACACTTGTCTCTTCAGCATTAAACACTTGATGTGGCTCATAGCCACCCTTAGTAGGACCCCCACTGACTCAATGGTTTAACCCACCGCGGGCAACCGCGCGCTCAAAATTTTTCCCCTCCTGCCGAACCGTGTAATATCATCTTTACGCGTAAGATGATAATGTCGCAATCAAATCGTGCAATACCCGTAACGTGCAACATAATCTCGTGCTAAATGACGTTCTACTGTATTTCCTTCCTTCCTTCCTCTCATCTTCCTTCCTCCATCAAAATTTTTCCCCTCCTGCCGAACCGTGTAATATCATCTTTACGTCGTGTAAGATGATAATGTGTCGCAAATCTTAAATCGTGCAATATCCGTAACGTGCAACATAATCTCATGCTAAATGACGTTCTACTGTATTTCCTTCCTGCCTTCCTTTCTTCCTTCATTCATTCCTTCCCTTTTTTCTTCCTTCCTTTCTTACTTTTGTTCCTTCCTTCCTCTCATCTCTCCTTCTTTTCTTTCTTACTTCTTTTGTTCCTTCCTCTCATCTCTCCTTCCTTTCCTCCTTCCTTCTTCTTTCCTTCCTTCCTCTCATCTCTTCTTTCCTTCCTTCCTTTCATCTCTTCTTTCCTTCCTTCCTTTCAAATCTTCTTTCCTTCCTTCCTTTCATCTCTTCATTTCTTCCTTCCTCTCATCTCTTCCTTCCTTCCTTACTTTCTTTCTTTCTTCCTTCTTTCCTTCTGGTATCCTGGGCATTGCTTTCGGTCACAAACTCCTCAAAACCATGAAATTCATCTTCAGAGACACTTCCATCTGTGTTAGAGCTATCACTGGGGAAGAGAAGAGTCCCAGATTTGCCGGGGAGTCAGATATTTCTTACCGCTAGGCATGCTGAACATGGACTACTGAAATGGCTTTCCCACAATGCACCACTGGCTGCCCGATTTTTTTTATACTGCGCACACTGACCACACAGACCCATTCTCTCACATGTGGGCCTACCAGCTTTCTCCCACTTGATTTGAGGCCGCTAGAATTTAGGCGTATAAATACGTCCGAAACAGTGGCTCATAAGACGTATATATACGACCGAAACAGTCAAAGGGTTAACCAATTGTCCTCGACACATAATATATGTGTGGTATATTAGTGTATGTTCCTACTACATTATTGTGCAATTCTTTGTACTAACTTTACTAGCTAGTACCAACTACCTCATATACAATGTACTTTTTTTAGTTCTATTACTTGCTTAATCTTTATACATCGGCCGATTCCCACCAAGGCAGGGTAGCCCGAAAAAGAAAAACTTTCATCATCATTCACTCCATCACTGTCTTGCCAAAGGGGTGCTTTACACTACAGGTCTAAAACTGCAACATTAACACCCCTCCTTCAGAGTCCAGACACAGTACTTCCCATCTCCAGGACTCAAGTCCGGCCTGCCGGTTTCCCTGAATCCCTTCATAAATGTTACTTTGCTCACACTCCAACAGCACGTCAAGTATTAAAAACCATTTGTCTCCATTCACTCCTATCAAATACGCTCACACATGCTTGCTGGAAGTCCAAGCCCCTCGCACACAAAACCTCCTTTACCCTCTCCTCCAACCTTTCCTAGGCCGACCCTTACCCCCGCTTCCCTCCACTACAGATTTATACACTCTAAGTCATTCTGTCTCATTCCATTCTCTCTACATGTCCGAACCACCTCAACAACCCCTCCTCAGCCCTCTGGATAATAGTTTTGGTAATCCAGCACCTCCTCCTAATTTACAAACTCCGAATTCTCTGCATTATATTCACACCACACATTGACCTCAGACATGACATCTCCACTGCCTCCAGCCTTTCCTCGTTGCAACATTCATCACCCATGCTTCACACCCATATAAGAGTGTTGGTATAACTACACTCATACACTCCCTCTTTACTTCCATGGACAAAGTTCTTTGTCTCCACAGACCCCAAAGTGCTCCACTCACCCTTTTCCCTCATCAATTCTATGATTCACCTCATCCTTCATAGACCCATCTGCTGACATGTCCACTCCCAAATATCTGAATACATTCACCTCCTCCATACTCTCTCCTCCAATCTGATATCCAATCTTCGTCACCTAATCTTTTGTTATCCTCATCACCTTACTCTTTCCTATATTCACTTTCAATTTTCTTCTTTTACACACCCTACCAAATTCATCCACCAACCTCTGCAACTTCTCTTCAGAATCTCCCAAAAGCATAGTGTCATCAGCAAAAAGCAACTGTGACAACTCCCACTTTGTATTTGCTTCTTTATCTTTTTGCCCAACACCCTTGCCAAGACCCTCGCATTCACTTCTCTTACAACCCCATCTATAAATATATTGAACAACCACGGTGACATCACACATCCTTGTCTAAGGCCCACTTTTACTGGGAAATAGTCCCTTCCCTCCTACACACTTTTAACCTGAGCCTCACTATCCTCATAAAAACTCTTCACTGCTTTCAGTAACCTTCCTCCTATTCCATACACCTGCAACATCTGCCACATTGCCCCTATCTACCCTATCATACGTTTTCCAAATCCATAAATGCACAAAACTCTTTACCCTTATCCAAATACTGTTCACCTATATGTTTCACTGTAAACACTTGGTCTACACACCCCCTACCTTTCCTAAAGCCCCTTGTTCATCTGCTATCCTGTCTCTGTCTTACTCTTAATTCTTTCAATAATAACTCTACCATACACTTTACCAAGTACACTCAACAGACTTATTCCCTGAATAGAATCAAGGACTCGTCGACAACAATGTTCTTGAAGGGATAAAAGTAAGCACTGAATTTCTACTTCAGGTACATAAACACTTCCGGATTTTGTATAGAAGGTCATATCTGTTGGGCATATTCCTGTCTGAGAAGTGCTTTTCGTAAACAGAATGAATCTGTTGCAGGGAAGGAGGTCAGGGAAGATGGAGTACAGTGGTCCTCGATTTTCCCTTGTTTCCAGAATGCTGCTCAATGCCATTACCGAATGAATTTACTTCCTTAAGAAATAATGTCACGTAGGTTAGTCTATTTCAGACCCCCCAAAAAACACTTGCAACAGCACTTACGAAAATACACTTACATAAATGTTTGAGTTTTAGATGCACAAAAAACCCAGGGACCACTGTACTGATAAAGATGTCTGTGGACCAGTAGTTACGATATTTTTCTTATAGGTATGGGATAAGATAATGGAAGGAATAAAAACATTTTAGCCACTTTTGATTTTCCACCTGCGCAGCCGTGACGTTCCCCCTCTGCTGGTTGTCCATGATATAGGGAATAATTGTTGCTGGGTCCTACGTTTTAAGGCTCCAAATATAACTGGAAAAAAACTAACTCAGACTCATTTTTATGGGACATTCTGGCAGGATGCCCTTTCCCCCATCAAAATCAAAAAGGCGCCGAAACCTTTGTGACCAGTTCCAAACCCCGGCACATGGGAAGGGCTTGGCATGGGGGGGGGGGAGCAGGTGGGGGACAGGAGGGGGCAGCCTGGCTGAAGGGGGGCCGGGGAATCCTTTTTTCTGTCCACCCACCGCGCCATGTGCCCAGGCACCTGCCCCCACCATTTTCCCCCCATCCCCGCATATTCACCTTCATGATCACTGTCACTATCAGTGGTTGGGGTTTTGGTGTGACCTGCCACGACCCTTGGGGCTGCATATGGCACCGCCGAACATAGGACAAGACGCCTAAAAAACACTTCATAGGTGAATAAGAAAAACTATCACAAAATCATCCAACGGAAAAACAACTCATCATCATTTCATCACTTTACTATCACTAAAAACCGGGGGAAAAAAAAAAAG
>WNWK01053403.1:0-11879 GCA_009830355.1 Cherax destructor | reverse complement strand
AATGTTTTAAAAGGAAATTATTGCATACAAAATTCATTTTGTCTTATATGGCAAGGTGAGTGTTCCCATTGCCAAAATCGAAGTTTATTTAATTTATAACATATATATATATATATATATATATATATATATATATATATATTGCAAGACAACCACTATGAAAAATAGAAGAATTCCAAGCGCTTTCGTGACTACTCACATTATCAAGGAACAATAAAAGGAAACATGACAAGAAGGCTTATAAAGGGGCAGAATACACCTCACCGTCACATCACACTAACAAAGACAACACTCACAGTAGCGTAACATCGCACGACTCTGTGAAGAGGAATACAAGAAAGGACCTGAAACTCTTCCCAAGAATTAAGATTTGTCCAATTTATCATTAAATTCTTCCCAAATTTTATTAATTATAAATGAATCCAATTTATATAAACCAAAAGAAATATTCATATTATTTTCAAAACTGCTTTTAATGATACATGATTCTATTATATTCCTCCAACCATGGACTTGCTTGATACAACCTTTCCAGCATTTTGAAAATCAATTAGATGAAAATCAATTAGATGCATATTTTGATATCACCTGTTTACTGTGACCTTTTTTATATATATATATATATATATATATATATATATATATATATATATATATATATATATATATATATATATATATATATATATATATATATATATATATATATATATATATATATATATATATGTAGTAGGCTGGACAGCAACACCCAGGAGGTACCACTGTCCTATCAAATGAGTGGGAAGCAGAAGCCTGAAGTTGTTTTTACATGATGGTAGGATTGCTGGTATCTTTTCTGTCTCATATATATGTGTAGTGTCCTTATGTAATTAGAAGTAGCAAGACATACCTGCAACCACACCAGCAATCCTACAATCATGTAAAACAACTCAGGCTTCTGCTTCACACTCATTTGGTAGGACGGTAGTACCTCCCTGGGTGTTGTTGTCTACCATCTTACTAATATATATATTTTTTTTTTTTTTCAACAATTTGGCCTGTCTCCCACTGAGTGGGGGGTGACCCAAAAAGAAAGAAAATCCCCAAAAAGAAAACCATCATCATTCAACACTTTAAACCACACTCATACATAATCCGTTTTGAGAGGAGCTCAGATACTACAGCTGAAAAAAACCCTCCCAGCTGTCACTATCTCAGACCCCTCCTTAAAGTCCAGGCATTGAATTTCCCATTTCCAGGACTCGTCCAACTAAATCAATTAACTGGTTTGAACCCCACATTACCTTTTGCTCACACCCAACAGATCGTCATGTCCCAAAACATTCGTCTCCATTCATCCTATCTAACACGCTCACACATGCTTTGCTGGAAGTCCAAGCCCTCGCCCACAAAACCCCCTTTTTACCCCTTCCTCCCCTTTTTAGGACGCCCCTTTTCCCCCGCCTTCCTTCCCCACAGATTTATACCCCTTCCAAGTCATTCTATTTTGATCCTTTTTCTTTAAATGACCAAACCTTCAACAACCCCTCTTCAGCCCTCGGGAAAATATTTTTTTAGTAACCCAACCTTCTCCTAATTTCCACATTCCGAGTTTTCTGCATAATATTTACACCACACATGCCCTTTAGACAGGACATTCCATTGCCCCCCAGCCCTCCCCGCTGCAGCATTTGCAACCCATGCTTCACACCCATAAAGAGTTTTGGGAACCACCTACTTTCGTACATTCCCTTTGCCCCATGGATAACTTTTTTTTGTTCCCAGATACCCAATGCACCACCACCTTTTCCTTCATCAATTCTATGGTTAACCTTACCTTCAAAAAACCCATCTTACACATCAACCCCAAATATCTGAAAACATTTACTTTTCCCATAACCCCTCTCTCCAATGTATATCCAATTTTTCATTTAAATCGGATACCCTCATCACCTTACCTTATCTATGTTCACTTTTAACTTTTTTTACCTTTACACACTCTCCCAAACTCGTCCACTAACCTTTGCAACTTTTTTAGAATTTTATAAAAAGGGTATCATCAGCAAAAAGTAACTGTGTCAATCCCTTTTTGCTTTTTAAATTAAATTTATCCCACCCTCTCCCAAACCCCCTTTAGCATTTATTTTTTTAAACCCCATCTATAAATATATTTAAACAACCATGGGAATTATACAACCCTGTCTAAGACCTACTTTTACGGGAAGTAATTCCTCCTCCTACACACCCAAAACCTGACCCCTCACTATCCTCATAAAAACTCTTACAGCCTTCAGTAACTTATACCTATTCCATACATTGCAACATTTGCCACATTGCCCCCATCCACTCCCCATCACCCTTTTCTAAACCATAAATGCAAAAAACTTCTACCTTTATCTAAATACTGTTCACATTATGCTTCACTGTAAACACTTGATCCAAAATCCCCACCCCCCCCAAAGTTTCCTGTTCATCTGCAATCCTATTTCCCGTCTTACCTCTTAATTCTTTCAATAAAACCCTGCCATACACTTTACCTGGTATACTCAGTAAACTTATTCCCTATAATTTTTACACTCCTTTATCCCCTTCCCTTTATATAAAGGAACTATACATGCTCGTGCCAATCCTAGGTACCTTCCTCTTTCATACATTTATTAAACAAAAATAAACCACTCCAGCACTATACCCCCCTGCTTTAACATTTCTGTCATGATTCCGTCAATTCCAGCTGCTTTACCCCTTTTATTCTACGTAATGCCTCACGCACCCCCACACTCACATCCTGCTCTTCTTCACTCTAAACGAGTTGTACCTCCCTGGCCAGTACATGAAATTATCGCCTCCCTCTTTTCATCGACATTTAAAAGTTCCTCAAAATATTCCCGCCATCTACCCAATACCTCCAGCTCCCCATCTACTAACTCCCCTACTCTGTTTTTAACCCGACAAATCCATTCGTTCCCTAGGCTTTCTTACCTTGTTTATCTCACTCCAAAATTTTCTTGTTTTCAGCAAAATTTCTTGACAGATCCTCTCCCATTCTTTCATCCGCTCTTCTTTGCACTCTCTCACCACTCTTTTTCACCTTCTTTACTCATATACTCTGCTCTTTTTACTAACACTTGTTTTGTAAAAACCTCTCATAAGCTACCTTTTCTTTTATCACACCCTTTACTTTTCATTCCACCACTCACTCCCTTCCTCCTGCACCCACCCTCCCATAACACAAACTTCTGCCCCACATTCTAATACTGCATTTTAAAACTATCCCAACTTTTTCAACCCCCCCCCTACTCCCCACTTGCACTAGCCCACCTTCGCCAATAGTTGCTTATATCTCACCCTAACTTCCTCCTCCTTAGTTTATACACTTTTACCTCTCTCTACTTGCGTTGCCATTTTCCCTTTGTCCCATCTACCTTTTACCTAACTGTAGCTACAACCAAATAATGATCTGATATATCCGTTGCCCTCTATAAACATGTACATCCTGAAGCCTACTCATCAACCTTTATCCACCAATACATAATCCCAAAAAACTACTTTCCTTACGTGCTATATCATACCTTGTATATTTATTTATCCTCTTTTCATAAAATATTATTACTTATTACCAAACCTCTTTCTACACATAGCTCAATTAATGGCTCCCATTTACATTTACATATATATATATATATATATATATATATATATATATATATATATATATATATATATATAAAATATTTATATTTATATATATATATATAATATATATATATATATATATATATATATATATATATATATAAATATATTTTTTATATATATATATATATAATATATATATATATATATATATATATATATATATATATATATATATATATATATATATATATATATATATATATATATATATTTATATATATATTTGGTAGACAGCAACCACCCAGGAGGTAGTACCATCCTGCCAGGTGACTGTGAAACAGAAACCTGAAACTGTTTCCATGATGGTAGGATTGCTGGTGTTTTTTTCTGTCTCATAAACATGCAAGATTTCAGGTACGTCTTGCTACTTCTACTTACACTTAGGTCACACTAGCAAACATGTACACGTTTATGTATACACACTCATCTGAGTTTTCTTTGATTTTATCTTAATAGTTCTTGTTCTTATTGCTTTTCCTTCATATCCATGGGGAAGTGGAATAAGAATCTTTCCTCCGTAAGCCATGCGTGTTGTAAAGTCAACTAAAATGCCGGGAACAATGGGCTAGTAACCCCTTTTCCTGTATAGCTTACTAAAAAGAAGAAGAAGAAAACCGTCAAAGTGGGATGTTTGAATGTGCGTGGATGTTGTGCGAATGATAAGAAAGAGATGATTGTAGATGAATGAAAAGAAGCTGGATGTCCTGGCTTTAAGTGAGACAAAGCTGAAGGGTAGGAGAGTTTCAGTGGGGAGAAATAAATGGGATTAGATCAGGGTTTCAAATAGAGTTAGAGCTAAAGAAGGAGTGGCAATAATGTTGAATAATCAGTTATGGCAGGTAAAGAAGGAATATAAATGTATAAATTCAAGGATTATGTGGAGTAAAATAAAGATTGGATGTGAAAAGTGGGTTATAGTAAGTGTTTATGCACCTGGAGAAGAGAGAAGTGTAGAGGAGAGAGAGATTTTGGGAAATGTTGAGTGAGTGTGTGGGGAGTTTTGAACCAAGTGAGAGAGTAATTGTGGTTGGGGATCTTAATGCTAAAGTGGGTAAAAATGTTGTGGATGGAGTAGTAGGTAATTTGGGGTGCCAGGGATAAATGTAAATGGGGAACCATTAATTGAGCTATGTAGAAAGAGGTTTGGTAATAAGTAATACATATTTTATGAAAAAGAGGATAAATAAATATACAAGGTATGATATAGCACGTAAGGAAAGTAGTTTGTTGGATTATATATTGGTGGATAAAAGGTTGATGAGTAGGCTTCAGGATGTACATGTTTATAGAGGGGCAACGGATATATCAGATCATTATTTGGTTGTAGCTACAGTTAGAGTAAAAGGTAGATGGGACAAAAAGAAAATGGCAACAGCAAGTATGAGAGAGGTAAAAGTGTATAAACTAAGGGAGGAGGAAGTTAGGGTGAGATATAAGCAACTATTGGCAGAAAGGTGGGCTAGTGCAAGTAGGAGTAGTGGGGGTGTTGAAGAGAGTTGGGATAGTTTTAAAAATGCAGTATTATAATGTGGGGCAGAAGTTTGTGGCTATAGGAGGGTGGGTGCAGGAGGAAAGAGGAGTGAGTGGTGGAATGAAGAAGTAAAGGGTGTGATAAAAGAGAAAATGGTAGCTTATGAGAGGTTTTTACAAAACAGAAGTGTTAATAGAAGAGCAGAGTATGTGGAGAGTAAAAGAAAGGTGAAGAGAGTGGTAAGAGAGTGCAAAAGAAGAGCGGATGAAAGAATGGGAGAGGCTCTGTCAAGAAATTTTGCTGAAAACAAGAAAATTTTTGGAGTGAGATAAACAAGGTAAGAAAGTCTAGGAACGAATGGATTTGTCAGTTAAAAACAGAGTAGGGAGTTAGTAGATGGGGAGCTGGAGGTATTGGGTAGATGGCGGGAATATTTTGAGGAACTTTTAAATGTCGATGAAAAAGGGAGGCGGTAATTTCATGTACTGGCCAGGAGGTACAACATCGTTTAGGAGTGAAGAAGAGCAGGATGTGAGTGTGGGGAGGTGCGTGAGGCATACGTAGAATGAAAGGGTAAAGCAGCTGGAATTGACGGAATCATGACAGAAATGTTAAAAGCAGGGGAGGATATAGTGCTGGAGTGGTTTGTATTTTTGTTTAATAAATGTATGAAGGAGGGAAGGTACCTAGGATTGGCAGAGAGAATGTATAGTTCCTTTATATAAAGGGAAGGGGATAAAAGAGAGTGTAAAAATTATAGGGAATAAGTTTACTGAGTATACCAGGTAAAGTGTATGGCAGGGTTATTATTGAAAGAATTAGAGGTAAGACAGAGAGTAGGATTGCAGATGAGCAAGGAGGCTTTAGAGTGGGTAGGGGATGTGTAGATCAAGTGTTTACAGTGAAGCATATATGTGAACAGTATTTAGTTAAAGGTAGAGAAGTTTTTATTGCATTTATGGATTTAGAAAAGGCATATGATAGAGTGGATAGGGAGCAATGTGGCAAATGTTGCAAGTGTATGGAATAGGTAGTAAGTTACTGAAGGCTGTAAAGAGTTTTTATGAGGATAGTGAGGCTCAGGTTAGGGTGTGTAGGAGAGAGGGAGATTACTTCCGGTAAAAGTAGGTCTTAGACAGGGATGTGTAATGTCACCATGGTTGTTTAATATATTTATAGATGGGGTTGTAAAAGAAGTAAATGCTAGGGTGTTGGGGAGAGGGTGGGATTAAATTATGGAGAATTAAATGCAAATGGGAGTTGACACAGTTACTTTTGCTGATGATACTGTGCTTATGGGAGATTCTAAAGAAAAGTTGCAAAGGTTAGTGGAAGAGTTTGGGAGAGTGTGTAAAGGTAGAAAGTTAAAAGTGAACATAGATAAGAGTAAGGTGATGAGGGTATCAAATGATTTAAATAAAGAAAAGTTGGATATCACATTGGAGAGAGGGATTATGGAAGAAGTAAATGTTTTCAGATATTTGGGAGTTGACGTGTCAGCGGATGGGTTTATGAAGGATGAGGTTAACCATAGAATTGATGAAGGAAAAAAGGTGAGTGGTGCATTGAGGTATCTGTGGAGACAAAAACGTTATCCATGTTGGCAAAGAAGGGAATGTACGAAAGTATAGTGGTACCAACACTCTTATATGGGTGTGAAGCATGGGTTGCAAATGCTGCAGCGAGGAGGAGGCTGGAGGCAGTGGAGATGTCCTGTCTAAGGGCAATGTGTGGTGTAAATATTATGCAGAAAATTCGGAATGTGGAAATTAGGAGAAGGTGTGGAGTTACTAAAAGTATTTGTCAGAGGGCTGAAGAGGGTTGTTGAGGTGGTTTGGTCATTTAGAGAGAATGGATCAAAGTAGAATGACTTGGAGAGCGTATAATCTGTAGGGAAGGAAGGTGGGGTAGGGTCGTCCTAGAAAAGGTTGGAGGAAGGGTAAAGGAGGTTTGTGGACGAGGGCTTGGACTTCCAGCAAGCATGTGTGAGCATGTTAGATAGGAGTGAATGGAGACGAATGGTTTTTGGGACATGACGATCTGTTGGAGTGTGACAGGGTAATATTTTGTGAAGGATTCAGGAAACCAGTTAAATTGATTTAGTTGGACTTGAGTCCTGGAAATGGGAAGTACAATGCCTGCACTTTAAAGGAGGGTCTGAGATAGTGACAGCTGGGAGGGACTTTTCTCAGCTGTCGTATCTGAGCTCCTCTGCAAAGACAGTGATTATGTATGAGTGTGGTGCAAGTGTTGAATGATGATGAAAGTATTTTCTTTTTGGATTTTCTTTCTTTTGGGTCACCCTGCCTCGGTGGAAGACAGCCGACTTGTTGAAAAAAAATAAATGTATATATTTATTTATATATATATATATATATATATATATATATATATATATATATATATATATATATATATATATATATATATATATATATTATATATATATATATATATATATATATATATATATATATATATATATATATATATATATATATATATATATATATATATAGTAGGATGGTAGACAGCAACACCCGGGGAGGTACTACCGTCCTACAAATGAGTGTGAAGCAGAAGCTTGAAGTTGTTTTACATGATGGTAGGATTGCTGGTGTGGTTGCAGGTATGTCTTGCTACTTCTACTTACACTTAGGTCACACTACACATGCATGTACAAGCATATAATACTAACCCCTCTAGGTTTTCTTCTATTGTCTTCCTAGTTCTTGTTCTTGTTTATTTCTGCTTATGTCCATGGGGAAGTGGAACAGAATTTCTTCCTCTGTAAGCTATGCGTGTCGTAGGAGGCGAATAAATGCCGGTAGCAATGGGCTAGTAACCTCTTCTTCTGAAGTTTATAAAATTGGGATGTTTGAATGTGCGTGGATGTAGTGCAGATGATAAGAAAGAAGTGATTGCAAAGGTTATGAACGAAAAGAAGTTGGATGTCCTGGCTCTAAGCGAAACAAAGCTGAAGGGGTAGGCGAGTTTCAGTGGAGATAAATAAATGGGAGTAAGTCAGGAGTATCTGAGAGAACTAGAGCTAAGGATCAGTTATGAAGGATCAGTTATGGAGAGAAGAGGAATATAAATGTATAAATTCAAGGATTATGTGGATTAAAATTAGGGCGGATGTGAACAGTTGGTTACAATAAGTGTGTATGTACCTGGAGAGAGAGGACTTACAGGAGAGAGAGGTTTTGGGAGATGTTAAGCGAGTATGTAGGAGCGTTTGAGCCAAGTGAAAAGTAATTGTGGTAGGGGACCTAAATGCTAAAGTAGGAGAAGCGTTTAGAGAGAGTGTGGTAGGTAAGTTTGGGGTACCAGGTGTAAATGATAATGGGAGCATTTGATTGAACTTTGTATAGAAAGGGTTTGGTTATAGGTAATACATATTTTAAGAAAAAGAGAATAAATAAGAATACAAGATATGATATAGGCCGAAATGACAGTAGTTTGTTGGACTACATATTTGTAGATAAAAGACTGTTGAGTAGACTTCAGGATGTACATATTTATAGAGGGGCCACAGATATATCAGATCACTTTTAGTTGTAGATACAGTGAGAGTAAAGGTGGATGGCATACAAGGAAAATGGAAGCAGTAAGAGAGAGGTGAAGGTTTATAAACTAAAGGAGGAGGCATTTAGGGTAAGATATAAACAACTGTTAGAGGACAGAACGGCTGGTGTGAGTATAGGCAATGGGCTAGAAGATGTATGGAGTAAGTTTAAAAATGTAGTGTTAGAGTGTTCAGCAGAAGTTTGTGGTTACAGGAAAGTGGGTGCGGGAGGGAAGAAAAGTGATTGGTGGACTAATGACGTAAAGAGAGTAGTAAGAGAGAAAAAGTTAGCATATGAGAGGTTTTACAAAGTAGAAGTGATGCAAGGAGGGAAAAGTATATGGAGAGAATAAGAGAGATTAAGAGAGTGGTGAAGCAATGTAAAAGAGAGCAAATGAGAGAGTGGGTGAGATGTTACCAACAAATTTTGTTGAAAATAAGAAAAGTTTTGGAGTGGGACTAACAAGCTGAGAAAGTCTAGGGAACGAATGGATATGTAAGTTAAAAATAGGAGAGGAGAGTTATTAAACGGAGAGTTAGAGGAGTCCGGAAGATGGAGGAATATTTTGAAGAATTGTTAAATGTTTATGAAGATAGAGAGCTGTGATTTCGTGTATAGGGCAGGAGGAATAACATCTTATAGGAGTGGGAAGAACCAGTTGTGAGTGTGGGGAAAGTGCGTGGGGCAGTGGGTAGAATGAAAGGGGTAAAGCAGCTGGGAGGATAGTGAGGCTCACGTTAGAAGTATGTAGGCGAGAGGGATTATTTCCCAGTAAAGAAGGCCTTACACAGGGATGTGTGATGTCACCGTGATTGTTCAACATATTTATAGATGGGGTTGTAAGAGTAGTGAATGATCGGTGTTGGCAAGAGGTGTGGGTTAAAAGATAAAGAATCTAACACAAAGTGAGAGTTGTCACAGTTGATTTTTGCTGATGACACTGTGCTTTGGATATTGTGAAGATAAGTTGCAGAGGTTGGTTGATGAATTTGGTAGGGTATGTAAAGAAAGAAATTAGAAGTGAGTATAGGAAAGAGTAAGGTGATGAGGATAAAAAAAAAAAAAATAGGTAACGGAAGATTGGATATCAGACTGGAGGAAAGAGTATGGGGGAGGTGAAAGTATTCAGATATTTGGGAGTGGATGTGTCAGCGGATGGGTCTATGAAAGATGAGGTAAATCATAGAATTAACGAGGGGAAAAGGTGAGTGGTGCACTGAGGAGTTTGTGGAGACAAAGAACTTTATCCATGAATGCAGAGAGGGAATGTATGAGAGTATACTTATACCAACGCTCTTGTATGGTTGTGAGGCATGGGTTGTGAATTTTTGCAACAAGGAGATGTCGTGTCTGGGGCAATTGTTTGTGAATATAATGCAGAGAATCCGTAGTTTGCAGACTAGGAGAGGTGTGGGATTACCAAAACTATTATCCAGAGAGCTGAGAGGGGTTATTGAGATGGTTTGGACATTGAGAGGGTGGAACGAAATAGAAAGACTTCGAAGTGTATATATCTGTAGTGGAGGGAAGGCGGGGTAGGACCGTTTTCAGTGATGTGCTTGCTGTCAGAGGAGTGATCACCAATTAGAATGGTGTGCTTGCTGTTAGAGGAGTGATCATCAGTTAGAATGGTGTGCTTGCTGTTAGAGGAGTGATCATCAGTTAGAATGGTATGCTTACTGTTAGAGGAGTGATCACCAAATTAGAGTGGTGTGCTTGCTGTTAGAGGAGTGATCATCAGTTAGAGTGGTGTGCTTGCTGTTGAAGAGTGATCACCAGTTAAGTGGTGTGCTTGCTGTTAGAGGAGTGATCATCAGTTAGAGTGGTGTGCTTGCTGTTAGAGGAGTGATCACCAGTTAGAGTGGTGTGCTTGCTGTTAGATGAGTGATCACCAGTTAGAGTGGTGTGCTTGCTGTAAGAGGAGTGATCATCAGTTAGAATGGTGTGCTTGCTGTTAGAGGGTGATCACCAGTTAGAGTGGTGTGCTTGCTGTAAGAGAGTGATCACCAGTTAGAATGGTATGCTACTGTTAGAGGAGTGATCACCAGTTAGAGTGGTGTGCTTGCTGTTAGATAGTGATCACCAGTTAGAGTGATGTCTTGCTGTTAGAGGAGTGATCACCAGTTAGAGTGGTGTGCTTGCTGTTAGAGGTGATCATCAGTTAGAGTGGTGTGCTTGCTGTTAGAGGAGTGATTACCAGTTAGAGTGGTGTGCTTGCTGTTAGAGGAGTGATCATCAGTTAGAGTGGTGGGCTTGCTGTTAGAAGAGTGATCACCAGTTAGAGTGGTGTGCTTGCTGTTAGAGGAGTGATCACCAGTTAGAGTGATGTGCTTGCTGTTAGAGGAGTGATCACCAGTTAGAGTGGTGTGCTTGCTGTTAGAGGAGTGATCAACAGTTAGAGTGGTGTGCTTGCTGTTAGAGGAGTGATTACAGTTAGAGTGGTGTGCTTGCTGTTAGAGGAGTGATCACCAGTTAGAGTGGTGTGCTTGCTGTTAGAGAGTGATCACCAGTTAGAGTGTGTGCTTGCTGTTAGAGGAGTGATCACCAATTAGAGTGATGTGCTTGCTGTTAGAGGATGATCACAGTTAGAGTGGTGTGCTTGCTGTTAGAGGAGTGATCATCAGTTAGAGTGGTGTGCTTGCTGTTAGAGGAGTGATTACCAGTTAGAGTGGTGTGCTTGCTGTTAGAGGAGTGATTACCAGTTAAGTGGTGTGCTTGCTGTTAGAGGAGTGATCACTCAGTTAGAGGTGTGTGTGCTTGCTGTTAGAGGAGTGATCACCAGTTAGAGTGGTGTGCTTGCTGTTAGAGGAGTGATCACCAGTTAGAGTGGTGTGCTTGCTGTTAGATGAGTGATCATCAGTTAGAGTGGTGTGCTTGCTGTTAGAGTAGTGATCACCAGTTAGAGTGGTGTGCTTGCTGTTAGAAGAGTGATCACCAGTTAGAGGGTGTGCTTGCTGTTAGAGGGTGATCACCAGTTACAGTGGTGTGCTTGCTGTTAGAGAGTGATCACCAGTTAGAGGGTGTGCTTGCTGTTAGAGGAGTGATCACCAGTTAGAGTGGTGTGCTTGCTGTTAGAAGAGTGATCACCAGTTAGAGGGGTGTGCTTGCTGTTAGAGGGTGATCACCAGTTAGAGTGGTTGCTTGCTGTTAGAAAAGTGATC
>WNWK01053402.1:0-11879 GCA_009830355.1 Cherax destructor | reverse complement strand
AAATGTTACCCTGCTCACACTCCAACAGATCGTCATGTCCCAAAACCATTCGTCTCCATTCACCTTATCTAACACGCTCACACATGCTTGCTGGAAGTCCAAGCCCTCGCCCACAAAACCTCCTTTACCCCTTCCCTCCAACCTTTTCTAGGACGAATTTCCTTACCCCGCTTTCCTTCCTCTACAGATTTATACGCTCCAAGTCATCTCTACTAATAATAATAATAATAATAATAATAATAATTTTTATTTCAATGCATGTTACAAGTGTACAATGTTATTGGTAGTTACAATTATAAAACTGTAATGCAAGGAGAGCCACTGGCATGCCATGGCATTAGGGGCAGTTTATTCTAGAGACTTATTCACTAAGTACTTAATGCTAAAGAAATTGATTGAGTTTATTCTAGTTCTGTATTATTTAAATTATTAAATGGTTATACATACTATTAAAAGACAATACAAGAGAAATTGGTTGAGTTTAATCTAGTTGTAGAATTTATTTCAAATTACAGTATGTTGATGCTATACTAGTATAATAACAATACTAGAAATAGTTTTTAGAGTTTCATCTAGATATATCTGAATGTGTTTCCAATTCATTAAGCCAGTCAATGTTCGTCATAGCTGATATAAAATTATTAACAGCAGACTCATTATGTAGTCTGAAGGTAACTTTTGCAATTTCTTGGGGCAGAATGCCTAGGTTAGTTATGAGAAAGGTAGGGTAGTGGTCTGTGGTGTTTTCTGTGATTATGCCTGATTTTAGAGGAGATATTGTGTTAGTCCAGATGTGGTCTAGTAACGAGGTACTATTATCGGAGATTCTTGTAGGTTTTGATATTGTTGGTAGTAATAAGCAGTTGCTCATAGTGTTTGTGAATTCAGTTACCTGCGGGTCTTGGTCATGTAGGAGATTTATGTTGAAATCTCCTGTGAGCAGCAAATGATCTTTGTTAAGGCGTGAATCGATTATCAGGTTTCCTAGTTTTTCATTAAAGTGGCGGATGTTTGACTGTGGTAATCTGTAGATGTTTATCACTGTGAGGGTTTTTGCAGGTCTTTTGATTTAAATTTAGCTATAATATATTCTCCATGTTCATCCCTTGTACAAGAATTTTCGATACAATCGAGTTGATCTGTATAATATATTGCTGTTCCACCCCTCGCTGGTCTGTCCTACAGTTGTGAATGGCTGTGTAACCTGGGATGGCATAGATACCTGTAGTATCAGGCTTTAGCCAGGTCTCAGTGAGTGTGATGATTGACATATTGGACTGTAGGGATTGGAGTAGTGCTGTGAGGTCATCATAATGTTTGCTCAACGATCTAACATTGTAATTGAAGATAGTTAAGTTATTGTTGGCTCTGAGTAATGTCTTTGCTTGATCAGCTGTGTAATAGTTACAATTGCTGTTGGAGTCATGTAAGTCATTTAATAATAGGTTGATATCAGGATCAATGCCTGTAATCATAGGATTTAATGTGATTCTATAACTAGACTTGGGAACAATAGATTATGCTAAACTTAATGATATGGTATTAGATTAAAGTCTTACTTGCTAATGGATTAACACAATTATGAGCAAGTGTTTACAGGAATTTTTACAGTGATATAGGATATTTGAATAATGTTAATGATATACTAATTTAACTGTCTAATGAATGGTTAGAACAACTTAAATGACTAGTATTAAATTGGTATGGAAAAAATAAATTTTTGATTCAATGTGGCACTGGTTGAAACTTTAGTATATGAAAGGCAATAAGAGGTTAATGAATGCAAAGAGCTATTGAACTAGAAGTTAAAACAGATTTGACTAATATTAAAAGTAGTTTTGATTAAATTGAAGTTAATAAAGTGACTGAAGTTGGCTAATGGTAAAAGGTATTTATAAGATATAAGTAAATGATTGCACTTATCAGGTAGTTGCTTATAAAGGAAATATAAAGTAAGTCACATATACAATGAGGTAGTTGTTAGAATATATGAATACAATTAAGCAAATAAAGTGACTGAAAGTTGACTAAAGTTGGCTAATGGTAAACAGTATTTATAAAATATAAGTAAATGATTGCACTTATCAGGTAGTTGCTTATAAAGGAAATATAAAGTAAGTCATATACACAATGAGGTAGTTGTTTGAATATAAGAGTACAATTAAGCAAATAAAGTGACTGGAATTTGCTTTTGGTAAAAAGGTATTTAAAAGTAAGAGTAAATAATTGTACTTATTTGGTAATAGCTTATAAGAAAAAAATAAACTAAGTCACATACACAATGAGGTAATTGTTTGATTATAAAAATATAAAAAGAAAAACAATAGTGAAAAGGTTGTAATTAAATTTCAAGTAAAAAGTAATTACTAATATTGTAAATAGATAGGGTTGGGAAAAGGTAATGAAAGATTTGTATTAAAAATAAAAAAATAAAAGTAAATGGTTACAGAGACGTTAAAAGATATATATATAGTAAAATAGGATGTACAATTATATTTAGTGGGAAATTTAATATAGTGAGGTAGCAGATTATTAGAACAAAAATGAAGTTAATTACATTAATATATAATCAGTTTTGGGAGAAATGTAAGATTGTGAGGTTGCAGTTACTAATACAACTGTTGCACTAACGCTGACTAAGGATTAGGTCATTGATATTATTCAGTCTATGTAAGGTTAGCATCTCGAAGGAATGTGGACAGTTCATTTTCATTCGTGATATAATAAGCACGGCCTACATTTGTTTTCTTAACTAGGATTTTCCCTTCTCGGGTGAAGCACTGGTGGATTTTGTCATTATTCTCACGTTTAAGCTTTCTTACTCTGTATAGGAGGTTCTGACGTTTTTTTGTGAGGCACTCGTTTACATAGAGATCTTTTTGCATTAATTGATGTTTTAATAAGATCTGTTTTACTGTCTATCGTGTGAAATCTAAGCATAACACTCTTTTTCTACCTTGTGTGCCAAGTAATCGTGATTCTGTTATTTCCGATGCTGGTACTACTAAATTTAAGTGGTCTTTTATGGTCTGAAGAGCAGCATCTTTGCAGTTGGTATGGTTTATGCCACTTGGAAAGAGTGCACTGCTAATTATTACCGCGCTGGATAACTTATCTTGCTCATTTTTATCTTCTTGGTTAGAAAAATAGTCGGTCAGCTGGGTATCCATGTTGGTTTTCCAGTTCTTGACAGCATCTTCAACCTTCGTGTTTAGGGATGTTATTTGGTCTGTATGGCTGGCTATGACTGATTGGAGGGTCTTTCCAAAATCAGCCATTCCAGCTGAAGTAAACTTCTGCTCAAAGCTTAGGATCTTGCTTTCTAGGTGGGCTAACTTTGTTTCATGCTTAGATAGTGTTGTACGAAGATTCATGTTTTCCTCAGTTAAGGTGGTGATGTATGACTTAAGAGTGACAGGATCATTTGTCATACCTGAGATCAATTCAGATGGGTCAAATCCTTTGAAGGCAGTGTTGTTTGAGGGAGATTCAGTCATGATTGGTGTTGTTGCTGTCCCGTCGTCATGGGTGGTGGTTGAGTAGGGTGAGGGAGAGGGAGAGTCAGCCATTGTGTTTGTTGACATGTTGCCTGGGGTGGTGGTGGGGTGGGTGGGTGATGCACCGGCGTCCTGCTGGGTAGGCAAATGAAATAGTCGAGATCTTGGTGATTTCTTGCTGTTCTTATTGCTGCTGCTTCTGTTATTAGGTCTCATAGTAGTACAGGGGATGTTGTAGATAGGATGTAGAAGCTATAGTTGCTCAGAGCTTGTTGTGGGTGCTCGTCTGGCAGCGGGCTGTGTTTAGGGTTTGCTGGCACTCTCCACTTGGATCGATAATTTTTCGAGTAGGTGGTCTTACTGTTGGTATTCTTGAGTCATTCTGGGGTCTAGGTGCGTTAGTGCAGCAGTTCTGCAGTTAGGCCATCATAGAAGCGTTGGTGGGTTCTGGCTGGAGAAGAAAATAACAGAGCTTTGATCCATTCTCTCTAAATGACCAAACCACCTCAAGAACCCCTCTTCAGCCCTCTGACAAATACTTTTAGTAACTCCACACCTTCTCCTAATTTCCACATTCCGAATTTTCTGCATAATATTTACACCACACATTGCCCTTAGACAGGACATCTCCACTGCCTCCAGCCTCCTCCTCGCTGCAGCATTTGCAACCCATGCTTCACACCCATATAAGAGTGTTGGTACCACTACACTTTCGTACATTCCCTTCTTTGCCTCCATGGATAACGTTTTTTGTCTCCACAGATACCTCGATGCACCACTCACCTTTTTTCCTTCATCAATTCTATGGTTAACCTCATCCTTCATAAACCCATCCGCTGACACATCAACTCCCAAATATCTGAAAACATTTACTTCTTGCATAATCCCTCTCTCCAATGTGATATCCAATTTTTATTTATTTAAATCGTTTGATACCCTCATCACCTTACTCTTATCTATGTTCACTTTTAACTTTCGGTTCAAGACCATTTCGGTTAAAGGCCTAACTCCTGGAACGGATTACGGCCTTTAACCGAGGGTCCTCTGTACTATAACGAGAGGAGGAATAGTATTATAGTAATTGTAGTAGTAGAAAAAGAGTGCAGAGTGGTAGAGGAGGCAATAATAAGGTAGCAGTGGTAGTGAAAAATGTGTCAGAAGGTGGAGACATAGCAAAGAGATGTTAGTAGTAGTAGTAGTCATAGAAGTAATAGTAGAGGTAGTCTAAGAACAAAGAGAATAGAGTAGCACTGCAGGAGAGCTAATGGCCCATGAGGGTAGAACCAAAACCCAGTGGGACAAAACTGCGTACGATACTGCCTAGGTGGGTTCTGTCCTATGGAGTTTTGGCCCTCTGAAATTTGGTTCTATCCTTGTGTGCTTTAGCTCTCCTGCAGTGCTCCTCTTTTCTTTTGTTCTTATAGTACTTTCATTATTACTTCTCCTATTACCATTAACCCTTAAACGGTCCAAACGTATATATATGTTCTTACCGCTACTGCCCCGAATATTTCGATTTTTTTTTTTTTATAGAAATGAAGAGCACATTTTTTTAAGTGTTATAGAATTAAAAAAAAAGTCTAGGGTCAGTAGTTACCGAGATATGAGGCGGAGAAGTTGGCTCTGGATGCTCACCTGACAGCAACAGGAGTCCTGCCGCTTGTAGAATCATTGCCGATATACCTTTTTTTCTCATTTTTTTATTATTTTATATAATTTTTATGTTCTGATAATTACAATTTGTAGTAGTTCTTGTGATTTCATAGCCAATCTGTGTTCTGACAGTAATATTAGGTACTGAAATTGTACTCAAATGATAATAATAATGATAGTGAATAATAATAATAATAATAATAATAATAATAATAATAATAAAAATAATAATATGTAATAATCATTACAATAAATTTCAACCCTAAGCATTATGTAAGATATGTGTCACTGCCTTATCTCATCTGATCTCCACTAATCATGACTGGTGACATTTGGTGTGGGTGAGGCTAGTCTTATCTCTTCTTATCAGTCCAGTAATTACAGTGATGACATTTGAAGCTTACACTGCTTCCCTTTATTTGTTACTCAAATTTGTCTGTCTGTCTGTCTGTCTGTGTGTGTGTCTTTCTGTCTGTGTGTCGTCTCCTTTCTGTCTGCTTGTCTCAGAGAGTAGCTCATGAACCAAATGGTATTACGCAGATCCCAAGCACAGTATAACACTTTGTCTGGATTTTTTGAGTTATCCTAGGTAATTTACACTAGGTATAATTGTATTTACATACGTGTTCCTGTGAGATAGAGACAGATAGAGACAAAGAGACAGATAAATACAGACAGACAGACGGATACAAAGATAGCCAATCATTTACCCAGCTGGCAAGCTAGCTGCTGGCAGTCAGGTGGCCAGGTGGCCAGCCAGTCAGCCAGCTGGCCTGCCAGCCTGCCGACATCACTTTCCACTTAAAAAAGGAGTGTTAATATGACATGACATCAGTGAATCCTTGGTGTTTGCCGCAGTGTTTGCTCTAGCTTGTTCTCAATTTAACTGGTGCTCCCAAAAGGTACTAAGTGGTCCCAGATTTTTTTAATATGGCGCACACCGAGTGTTAGGACCCTTTCTATGCTGACCAGGCATCTCAGGCCAATCATGCCAAATTTGGAGGAATGAAAAATAAAACGTAAATATACGTTTGGGGCAGTAGCGGTAAGAACGTATATATACGTTTGGACCGTTTAAGGGTTAATATCTCTTTGTTAAGTCTCCACCCTCTGACCCTTTTTTTTGCTACCACTACTACCTTCTTATTGCCACCTCTACCATTGTTGTGCTACTTTTTCTGCTACTACCACTATAAGACTATACCCTACTCTCGTCACACTACTCCTGTCCATCCCCACTTCCCACTCGACTATATACTCTGACTCCCTTCCCTTTGCACTTCTATGTGAGTAGTTGGACCGAAACATTGTTATAAGTTTGTTTCCTACGTGCGGGCTGTTTGTGTATATGCAGGTCATGTTGCTGGATCACTAATCTGTGATCTGAATTCCTAAAGAATTAATTAAAAAGATAACTCTCTCCAGTCTTTAAAAATTGTTGTTAGATTTATATATACATACCTTAAATTTCAATTGTGAAATACTGGAGGGGCACAATATAAAAGTGAGTTGGATCGTTCTGTGAAACAAGCCAGATTGAAATACTTTTGGCCTCGTATGTCTACCGATATTACTGAGTATGTCACAGGTCCTAATCCAATCCAGATCTTTCCTACTTCTAGTGAGCCATGGGAAAGAGTTGCACTAGATCTGTTGACCAACTTCCAATGTTCCCTCAGTGGAAACAAACATCTGTGTGTGATGGTCGATCACTTTACCAGATTTTGTGAGTTAGTTCCTATCCCAGATAAGACTGCCGGGACAGTAGCTAAAGCGTTTAAGGAACGTATAATCTGTAGACATACCACTCCTAAGTCCCTCATAACAGATAATGGAGGTGAATTTTGTAACGAGATTCTAGAAAACCTATGTGCCTTGTATAAGATTACTAAATCTACCATTGTTCCACACCATCCTGCCAGCAATGGGTTAGCAGAAAGAACGAATAAGAAAGTCCTTGATGTCTTAAGAGCTACCATCAATCCCAATAGTGTAACCTGGGATGAAGTTATACCTGAATGTCGTTATTCCCTACGTACACGCCAAGTGTTGAGAAGTCCTCAAGTATCATTTGTAGATACCAGTGTAGATCCTCCTCAATCAGAAGTTGAGTTACCTATTGTAACAGAGTTTGATCCACCCAGAGATGATAATTATACTGCCTATATCAATCTCACCCTAGCAGAGTTGGGGTTAAATGTAAATAACCTGTATAGATAAATATGTAGTAAGCGTTTAACTGTGTGTTATAATATCTACTTAGTATCACTCAAATTTTTTTTTGTGTGTTCACGTTCTCTCCGAGTTCTGAGAATTAACAGTATAGATTTGAGTGCACCAGATCTACCTTGTCTGTTAATCACTATCTTCTTGTAATTTATTTCCTCAGAATTCGTAGATCACATGAAGACAGTTCGATCGAACAAATTAATTTTTTATCTCTTTTATCATGATTTTCTAGAATGAGCTCATTTAATTAATTCCCAAGTATCAAGATGCATCATATAGTAATGTAGATTGTTCAGTCAAGATAATATCCATGTGAAATATAATGTTAACTGTTGTGTACTTTGACATTGTATAGAATCAGCTGAAAGTTGTTGCCTGTTGTCCTTAGTTTGTGTAGTTGTATGTCGAGACGCCATACGTAGCATGCCCGAGCTGTACGGGTTGTACTTATAACGGCTGCATCACGGCTGTTCACGTGATTTCCAACCTCTGCCCATGTGATCTGGCATCAGCCAATGATAGGCCTGCCTTTTGAATGCCTCAGCGCCAGGCGGCCTAGTGTTCAGTTACCATCGAGACTGAGTGCAGGACAGACGGACACAGGCATAGGCTCTCAGCTCCCATATATCCAACGCCTCATTAAACGCTACCAAAACCCAAGCTCATCGTCTGTTAATATTACCAAATCTATGAAAAGAACCCCACAACACAAGTCTACAAAAGTTTTTTTTTTAACACGTCGGCCGTTTCCCACTGAGGCAGGGTGACCCAAAAAGAAAGAAAAACCTAAAAAGAAAGAAAAAACTTTCATCAATATTCAACTTTCACCATCACTCATACATAATCACTATCTTTGCAGAGGCACTCAGATACGACAGCTTAGACATCCCTCCAAACTGCCAATATCCCAAACCCCTCCTTTAACCCTTAACCCTTAAACGGTCCAAACGTATATATACGTTAGTACTGCTACTGCCCCAAACGTATATATACATTTTATTTTTCATGCCTCCAAATTTGGCACGATTGGCCTGAGATGCCTGGTCAGCATAGAATGGGTCTTAACACTCGGTGTGCGCCATATTAAAAAAACCTGGGACCACTTAGTACCTCGTGGGAGCACCAGTTAAATTGTGAGCGCCAGCTAGAGCAAACAGTGCGGCAAACACCAAGGATTCACTGATGTCATGTCATATTAACACTTCCCTTTGAAGTGGAAAGTGATGTCGGCAGGCTGGCAGGCCAGCTGGCTGCCTGCCTGCCTGGCCACCTGGCTGGCAAGCAGCTGGTTGGCCACCTGGCTGGCCAGCAGCTGGCTGGTCAGCTGGGTACTTGATTGGCTGTCTATCTCTGTCTGACTGTATCTATCTGTCTCTATCTCACAGGAACACATACGTAAATACAATTATACATAGTGTAAATTACCTAGGATAAGTAAAAAAATCAAGACAAAGTGATATAATGTGCTTGTGATCTGCGTAATACCAGTTGGTTTATGAGCTACTCTGAGACAAGCAGACAGAAAGACAGACAGACAGACAGAAAGACAGACAGGCAGAAAGACAGACAGACAGACAGACAGACACACAGACAGACAGACACACAGACAGACAGACACACACAAAGACAGACACACACAAAGACAGACACACACAAAGACAGACACACACAAAGACAGACACACACAAAGACAGACACACACAAAGACAGACACACACAAAGACAGACACACACAAAGACAGACACACACAAAGACAGACACACACAAAGACAGACACGCCGAAAGACAGACACGCCGAAAGACAGACACGCCGAAAGACAGACACGCCGAAAGACAGACACGCCGAAAGACAGACACGCCGAAAGACAGACACGCCGACAGACAGACACGCAGACAGACAGACACACAGACAGACAGACACACAGACAGACAGACACGCCGAAAGACAGACCACAGAAAGACAGACACGCAGAAAGACAGACACACAGAAAGACAGACACACAGAAAGACAGACACACAGAAAGACAGACACACAGAAAGACAGACACACAGAAAGACAGACACACAGAAAGACAGACACACAGAAAGACAGACACACAGAAAGACAGACACACAGAAAGACAGACACACAGAAAGACAGACACACAGAAAGACAGACACAGACAGACAAGAGCAGACACACAGAAAGACAGACACACAGAAAGACAGACACACAGAAAGACAGACACAGGACAGAAGAAAGACAGACACACAGAAAGACAGACACACAGAAAGACAGACACAGAAAGACAGACACAAGAAAGACAGACACACAGAAAGACAGACACACAGAAAGACAGACACACAGAAAGACAGACACACAGAAAGACAGACACAAGAAAGACAGACACACGAAGACAGACACACAGAAAGACAGACACACAGAAAGACAGACACACAGAAAGACAGACACACAGAAAGACAGACACACAGAAAGACAGACACACAGAAAGACAGACACACAGAAAGACAGACACACAGAAAGACAGACACACAGAAAGACAGACACACAGAAAGACAGACACACAGAAAGACAGACACACAGAAAGACAGGCAGGCTTGAGTAACACATAAAGCACTGTAATTACTGGACTGATAAGAAGAGATAAGACTACCCTCACTCCCCCACAAATGTCACCAGTCATCATTAGTGGAGATCAGATGAGATAAGACAGTGACACAAATCTTACATAATGCTTAAAGGGAACTTTATTATTACGTATTATTATTATTATTATTATTATTCACTTATTATTATTATTATTGTTATGCACTATCATTATTATTATTATTTTTATGCACTAATATTATTATTATTATTATTTGAGTACAATTTCAGTACCTAATATTAGTGTCAGAACAAAGATTGGCTATGAAATCACAAGAACTACTATAAATTGTAATTATCAGAACATAAAATTTTTATAAAAATAATAAAAAAAGAGAAAAAAGGTATATCGGCAACGATTCTGCAAGCAGCAGGACTCCTGTTGCTTTCAGGTGAGCATCCAGAGCCAAATTCTCTGCCTCATATCTCGGTAAGTACTGACCCAAAATTTTTTTTTTATCCTATAACACTTAAAAAAATGTACTCTTTATTTCTATAAAAAAAAAATTCAAAATATTCGGGGCAGTAGCAGTACTAACGTATATATACGTTTGGACTGTTTAAGGGTTAAACTGTCTAAACGTAGATCTACGTTTGTACCGCTAGCACTCCAAACATAGATCTACGTTTTATTTTTCTTGCCTCCAAATTTGGCATGATTGGCCTGAGATGCCTGGTCAGTATAAAATGGGTCTTAACCCTTTCGGGGTTATGGTCGTACAAGTACGTTTTACGCACTGTGGTTATTGATGTACTAGTACTCCTAAATTCTAGCGCCCTCAAATCAAGCAGAAACAGGCTGTTAGGCCTAGATGTGATAGAATATGTCTGTGCGGTCAGTGTGCGCAGTATAAAAAAATTCCTGCACCACACAGTGCATAATGAGGAAAAAAAAACTCTGACCGTGTTTTTGGTTTAAAACAGCGACTTTGCAGTCTATTTTCGTATAGTATTTATGCTTGTATTCTCGTTTTCTTAGTCTCATTTTATAGAATAGATGATATATTACAGAAATAGAGATCATTTTGACTGGTTTCACGATGACAAGTACCTTGAAACTGAGCGCAAAGTAGCGAAAATGTTCGATTTTGGCCGATGTTCAGGAGTAAACAAATCACACCATGCGTCCAATACACATCAACTGGAGAGTCTAATATTCTTGCACAAGTGTGCTGATATTATTTATACCATTTGTACAGTGATGCAGTTGTATATATAACAGTAAATCTTCTATTTTTTGTGAGAATAAAAATTCAAAATGGAAAGCAAAAGTAATGTAAGAGGGGCCTGGAGACGTGACTAATGAACAGAGAAGATGTTATTTTAATGCCAGGAATGTCTGCCTTGTTTATTATGGACCCTATTTTGAAATTGGCATCGTTTGAAATTTGTGTGAAATTGGCCAAATTGCCATTTTCTGACCACTATTTTGGGTAGTTGATATTGGTAAATAGGCGGTTTCTTGTACTCAATCGATAGAAGAAATGGAGTTCTAGCGAAATAGCTATAATTTTAGTAGACTGAAACATTGAAATGTGCCGAAAATTGGGCTCAAAGTGGGCGAAATCGCCGATGCGTAAATGTCATGGCTACCGATAACTTTGCGAAAGCATAATTCCGTTAGTTTTCGATCAAATTTCATAATGTTTGTGGCGTTATGATCGGAAAAAGATTCTCTATCATTCCATAAGAAAAAAAGTTTTTTTTTTAAATTCGTGGACCCTGAGAACGAGTGCAGTATTAAAAAAATCTGGGACCACTTAGTACCTTGTGGGAGCACCAGTTCAATTGAGCGCCAGCTAGAACAAATAGCGTGGCAAACACCAGGGATTCACTGATGTCATGTCATATT